>JADMLD010001558.1:0-43413 GCA_017589585.1 Phylloscopus whistleri | reverse complement strand
GGGTGACGTAGCTCGTGGCTCCCTTTTCTGCCCCGGGATGGTTTTTTTTTAGCTTTTTTGCCCCCAAGCCGGGGGTTTTTGGGGCGGGAGGCCTTGAGGGGAGCGCAGAGGGGGGGCGGATGAAGCGGGGCCGAGCCCGGGGGTCGCGGCCCGAAGCGGGGGCGCCTCAGGTGAGTGACGAGAGGTGGGAGGGGGGGGGGGGGGGCGGCCTCGCCCTGCCCCCCCCCCCCACCCCTCAGCGGCGCGGAGGCGGGAGGGAGGGGGATCACGTGACGGCGGCGCGCTGTCAATCACTCCCCGTCCCTCCCCCTTGGCGGCGGCGGCGGCCAATGAGGAGGCGCGGCGGCGGTGATTGACGGCGGGGCGGGGCGGCTTTGTGCGCGCGGCGGGGGCGGCGGTTTGGGGCGAAAAGCGCCATGTTTGGGTGTTCGCGCGGGGGCGGCGGCGGGCGGGCGCGGCCCCAAGTGCTGTGTCACGGTGGCGGCGGGGAAGGGCGGAGAGGCGCGGGGGGGGGAAGGGAAGCGGACGCCACACGGAGCCGCCCGTGTCATGCGAGCCCCGTGCAGCGAGGGGGAAAAAAAAAAAATGGGGGGGGGGGGGGGGTAGGTCGGGAAGGACGCGACCCTTCCTCAGCGTGAAGGGCGAAAAGGGTCCCGGAGTGGGGGGAGTGGAGTTTGAGGGCTCGCCCGTGGGTAGGGAGGGGATTGGGGGTGTTGGGGGGGGGAGTAATGGCGTTTTCGGGGTTTTAGCGGGGCTGGCGGCCGCGGTAGCGGCGTGTCCGTGGGGGTTGTCGCCCCCGGCGTGTGCTCAGGGGAAGGCTGGAGCGAACCGAGCGCCCCGTGGGCACCGCGGGGAGCGGGGGCGAAGCGGTGCTTGGTTGCTCGGGGGGGGGGGGGGTGGTTAGGAGGGGGTGCGGGGTTTTAACGGCGCAGTGAGGCCTAGGCGAGCGCCGCGAGGGGGTGAGGCCCGGCGGGGGAGAGCTCCCGGGGCTCGCCGCGGCCGAGGAGCGGCGGAGGGAGCGGCGGGTCCGGCCGCGAGCGGCCGCCCTCATTGTCCGGCCGCGGCCACCGCCGCCATTCAAGATGGCGCCTGCCGGCCCCTTCTTCCTCCTTCGCTGTTCCCCCCCCCTCGGGGCGCCGCCGCCAATCGGCGGCTGTGCCCGCCCCCCGCGTGACCCGCCGGCCAATCAGCGCCCGGCGGGCGCCGGCGCCAGCGAATCAACGCCGAGATCGCCGCGCGCGTGGGGTGAGGCGCTGGGCGGAAGGCCGGCGAGGGCGGGGAGCCGCGCAGGTGACTGACGGCGCTCTCGACCAACCGCGGCCGCCTCCCTCGTTTGCCTCCGCCCAATGAGGCCGCGGCGGGGCGGGGCGGGGCGGTCGGGTGACGTCAGCGCCCGGCGGGGCCAATGGCGAGGCGGCTGGCGTCTATATAAGGGCGGGCGGGGGCAGGCCGAGCGGCGCCATTTCGCGGGGACGAAGGGACGGAGCGGGTCGGGCCCGGCGCGCGCGGGGGGCGGCCCCAACCCGGCTCCATCCCCCGCCTCCGCCGTCCCGGAGGGCTCCGGGACCCTCCCCGGACCCTCCCCGGCCTCCGCAGCGACCCCTGCCTGCGGCCACCGGCGGCGAGGGGGGCCCGCCTCCGCCCGGCTTCTTCCACCAACCTCCCTCCCCCCCCACGCTTCCCTCAGCCCTCAGCGAGCCAAGATGGAGCGCGGCCGCTGAGCTCCCGCCGATATCCGCCGTCATCCGCCGCTCCGAGCGCGGCTCCTCCGCCGGCTCCGCCCGCCCGCCCGCCGCCCGGCCCCGCAGCGACTCGGCCGCGGTTGTATCGAGCGGATCGCGGTGAGGCTGCGAAGGAAGGAAGGATCCCCCCTCCTTTTTCCCCCCTCACCGGCGGCACCTCGGGGCTTTCCGTGCGGCTTTCCCTGCCCCTCTCTCCACCGTTCCCCCCTCAGAGCGCGCCGCCATTTTCGCCGCGCCCCCGTGGATGTGAGGCCGGGCCGGGGTCTCGCCTCAGCCGCCGCCTCAGCCGCCTCAGCCGCCTCAGCCGCTTGAGGAGCCCGGAGAAGGGGAGGGGGCTCCCGGCAAGACCCCCCTCCCCGAGCGCCGCCGGGGATGCGCTGACGCCGGAGGGGCCCCCACCGGGCCGGCGGCGGCGGAGCTTTGGCCGGGCAAAGTGGGGGGCTCGTCGGAGGAGACGGCGGGAGGAGGAGGAGGAGGAGGAGGAGGAGGAGACGAAGGCCGGCCGGGCCCGCGGGGCTCGCACGCAGCCGCCGGGATGTTGCAGAATGTGAATCCCCAGAGCAAGTAGGTGCTGCTGCTGCTGTGGAGAGGAAGGGGGTGTAAGGCAGATTTTTGGGGGGGAAAACGGGAGGTTTTGGGGGTGGCGGTGTGGAGGGAGGAAGGGGCGGCCTGGTGGCGGTGCGGGGTGTGCGGGTTGTGGCTGTGTCACCGTGGGAGCCCCAAAGGGTGGCAGTGTCACTCCAGTGCTGTGGCAGTGACATTGGGACCCCCCAAAATGTGGCAGTGTCACTGTGGGACCCCCAGGTTGTGGCAGTGTCACCCCAGACTGTAAAAGTGACATTGGGACCCCCCAAAATGTGGCAGTGTCACCGTGGGACCCCCAAAGGAGAGTGGCTGTGCCACTCCAGGCTGTGACAGTGACACTGTGGGACCCCCAAAGGGTGACAGTGTCACCCCGGGCTGTGACAGTGACATGGGGAGCCTCAGATTGTGGCTGTGTCACCATGGGACCCCCAAGGGGTGGCAGTGTCACCCCAGGCTATTGCAGTGCCACTGTGGGACCCCCAAAGGGTGGCAGTGTCACTGTGGGACCCCCAAAGGGTGGCAGTGCCACCCCAGGCTGTGACAGTGACATTGGGATCCCCGGGTTGTGGCTGTGTCACCATGGGAGCCCCAAAGGGTGGCAGTGTCACCCCCAGGCTGTGACAGTGACATTGGGACCCCCAAATTGTGGCTGTGTCACTTTGGGATCCCTGTGCTGGGCCTGTGTCACCCCCAGGCTGGGACAGTGACATTGGGGTCCCCAAAATCTGGCTGTGTCACCATGGGACCCCCAAAGGAGAGTGGCAGTGTCACCCCAGGCTGTGACAGTGACATTGGGACCCTCAAATTGTGGCAGTGTCACTGCAGGACCCCCAAAGGGTGGCATTGTCACCCCCAGGTTGTGACAGTGACATTGGGATCCCCAAAGGGTGACAGTGTCACCCCAAGGTGTGACAGTGACACCGTGGGACCCCCAAAGGGTGGCAGTGTCACCCCAAGGTGTGACAGTGACACTGTGGGACCCCCAAAGGGTGACAGTGTCACCCCAAGGTGTGACAGTGACACTGTGGGACCCCCAAAGGGTGGCAGTAGCACCCCAAGGTGTGACAGTGACATTGGGATCCCCGGGTTGTGGCTGTGTCACCATGAGACCCCCAAAGTGTGGCAGTGTCACCCCAGGCTGTGACAGTGACACTGGGATACCCAAACTGTGGTTGTGTCACCCTCAAGCTGTGGCAGTGTCACGCCAGGCTGTGATAGTGACACTGGGACCCCCAAAATTGTGGCAGTGACACTTTGGGACTTCTGTGCTGGGCTTGTGTCACCCCCAGGCTGTGACAGTGACACTGGGACCCCCAAAATTGTGGCAGTGACACTTTGGGACTTCTGTGCTGGGCTTGTGTCACCCCCAGGCTGTGGCAGTGACATTGGGACGCCCCAGGCTGTGACAGTGTCACCGTGGGACCCCCAAAGGGTGGCAGTGTCACCGTGGGACCCCCAAAGGGTGGCAGTGTCACCGTGGGACCCCAATGGTGGGCCTGTGTCACCCCAGGGTGTGGCTGTGTCACCATGGGATCCCCAAAGGGTGGCAGTGTCACCCCCAGGCTATTGCAGTGCCACTGTGGGACCCCCAAAGGGTGGCAGTGTCACCGTGGGACCCCAATGGTGGGCCTGTGTCACCCCAAGGTGTGACAGTGACACTGTGGGACCCCCAAAGGGTGGCAGTGTCACCCCAAGGTATGACAGTGACACTGGGATCCGCCAGATTGTGGCTGTGCCACTCCAGGCTGTGACAGTGGCACTGTGGGACCCCCAAAGGGTGGCAGTGTCACCCCAGGCTGTGACAGTGACATTGGGACCCCCCAAAATGTGGCAGTGTCACTGTGGGACCCCCCTAGGTTGTGGCTGTGTCACCATAGAACCCCCAAAGGGTGGCATTGTCACCCCCAGGCTGTGACAGTGACACTGGGACCCCCAAAGGGTGGCAGTGTCACCCCAGGCCGTGACAGTGACACTGTGGCACCCCCAAAATGTGGCAGTGTCACTGTGGGACCCCCCAGGTTGTGGCAGTGTCACCCCAGGCTGTGACAGTGACACTGGGACCCCCAAATTGTGGCTGTGTCACTGTGGGACCCCTGTGCTGGGCTTGTGTCACCCCCAGGCTGTGACAGTGACACTGGGACCCCCCAGGCTGTGACAGTGTCACCGTGGGACCCCCCAAAGGGTGGCAGTGTCACCGTGGGACCCCAATGGTGGGCTTGTGTCACCCCAGGGTGTGGCTGTGTCACCGTGGGACCCCCAAAGGGTGGCAGTGTCACCCCCAGGCTGTGACAGTGACACTGTGGGACCCCCAAAATGTGGCAGTGTCACCCCAAGGTGTGACAGTGACACTGGGACCCCCAAATTGTGTCAGTGACATCGGGACCCCCGTGCTGGGCCTGTGTCACCCCCACCCCTGTGACGGTGACACTGGGACCCCCAAAATCTGGCTGTGTCACTGTGGGACCCCCGTGCTGGGCCTGTGTCACCCCCAGGCTGTGACAGTGACATTGGGGTCCCCAAAATCTGGCTGTGTCACCATGGGACCCCCAAAGGAGAGTGGCTGTGCCACTCCAGGCTGTGACAGTGACACTGTGGGACCCCCAAAATGTGGCAGTGTCACCCTCAGGCTGTGACAGTGACATTGGGACCCCCAAAATGTGGCAGTGTCACTGTGGGATCCTCGCTGTCACTGTGTCACCCTCACCCTGTGACAGGGGCATTGGGACCCCCGAATTGTGACAGTGACACTGGGACACCCCCAAAGGGTGACAGTGACACCGGGACCCCCCCGAACTCCCCCGGTGTCACCGGGGTCACCCCGTCCTTGTCACCCCAGGGTCAGTCCTGGGGTCAGCCAGGGGTCAGCTCTGGGGGTCCCCAAATCCTTGGGGTCGGCGTCCCAGGGGCCCCCAAATCCTGGATCCCCCCAAATCTTTGGGATCGGTGTCTTGGGGGTCCCAAAATCTTTGGGATTGGAGTTCAGGGAGTCCCCAAATCCTTGGGGTCGGTGTCCCAGAGGTCCCCAAATCCTGGATCCCCCTCCCCAAATCCTTGGGGTCGGTGTCCTGGTGGTCCCTAAATCTTTGGGGTCGGTGTCCTCATTCCTGGATTCCCCCAAATCCTTGGGATCAGAGTTCTGGGGATCCCAAAATCTTTGGGATTGGAGTTCAGGGAGTCCCCAAATCTTTGGGATTGGTGTCCTGGTGGTCCCCAAATCCTTGGGATCGGTGTTCCTATTCCTGGTTCCCCCCAAAATCCTTGGGCTTGGTGTCCTGGTGATCCCAAAATCTTTGGGATTGGGGTTCAGGGAGTCCCCAAATCTTTGGGATTGGTGTCCCAGGGGTCCCCAAATCCTGGATCCCCCCCAAATCCTTAGTGTTTGTTTTCCATCATTTTCCATGGATTTTTAGTGCCCTCACACCTTTCCTGGATTTTTCCAAATCCTCATTTTTGCCCTAAATCCCTGGATTTTGCCATGAATCGGTGCTGGAATCATCCATGGATGAGTTTGATCCCAAATCCCTCTGGAGCTGCTTCCTCCCGTGGGAATTCCTGGGAATTCCTGGGAATTTCGGGCTGGGATTCCTGGGGGTTAAAGGGTGGAAGTTCCTTGGAGTTTGGGGGGAAAAATAATGGGATTTTATGGCTAAAATTCCAGAGGTTTTGGGGCTAAAATTCCAGAGGTTTTGGGGCTAAAATTCCAGAGATTTTGCAGGGAAATCCTTTGGGGTTTAAGGCCAAAATCCTCGGGAATTTTCACCTGAAATTCCCAGGAGTTCTTGGCCGGAATTTTCAGGATTTTTTCCCCAAAATTTGCTGGAGTTCACAACCAAAATTCCCGGGATTTCGTGGCCAAAATCCTCGGGAATTTTTGCCTGAAGTTCCCAGAATTTCACGGCCAAAACCCTCGGGAATCCCCACCTGTCATTCATTTGAGTTCCCAGCCTGAATCCCTGGGAATTTGTGCCTGAGATTCCCGGGATTCCGGGACCAAAACCCTCAGGAATTTTTGCCTGAGATCCCCAGGATCTCCTGCCCCAAAATCCCCGGGAGTTTGTGCCCAAAATCTTTGGGATTTTGGGGTGGAGATTCCCGGGGTTTTGTGCTCAGATCCTCGTGAGTTTGAGGCTGAGATCCACAGGATCTCCGGGCTCACATTCCTGGGATTTCATGGCCAAAACTCACGGGGATTTTTGCCTGAGATCCCCAGGATCTCCTGTCCCGAATCCCTGGGAGTTTCTGCTTGAGCTTCCTGAGATTCCAGAACCAAAACCCTCAGGAATTTTTTCCTGAGATCCACAGGATTTCATGGCCAAAACCCTCGGGAATTTTTGCCCAAGATCCCCAGGATCTCCTGCCCAAAATCCCTGGGAATTTGTGCCTGGAATCCCCAGGATTTCAGAACCAAAACCTTCAGGAATTTTTGCCTGAGATTCCCAGGATTTCATGGCCAAAATCCTCGGGAATTTTTGCCTGAGATCCCCAGGATCTCCTGCCCCAAATCCCTGGGAATTTGTGCCTGAGATTCCCAGGATTTAATGGCCAAAACCCTTGGGAATTTTTGCCCAAGATCCCCAGGATCTCCAGCCCCAAATCCCTGGGAATTTGTGCCTGAAATCCACAGGATTCCAGAACAAAAATCCTCAGGAATTTTTGCCCGAGATCCACAGGATCTCCTGCCCCAAATCCCTGGGAATTTGTGGCTGAGATTCCCAGGATTCCAGAACCAAAACCCTCAGCAATTTTTGCCTGAGATCCCCAGGATCTCCTGCCCCAAATCCCTGGGAATTTGTGCCCGAGATCCCCAGGATCTCCTGCCCAAAATCCCTGGGAATTTGTGTCTGGAATCCCCAGGATTTCAGAACCAAAACCTTCAGGAATTTTTGCCTGAGATTCCCAGGATTTCATGGCCAACATCCTCGGGGATTTTTGCCTGAGTTCCCCAGGATTCCAGAACCAAAATCCTCGGGAATTTTTGCACGAGATCCTTAGGATCTCCTGCCCCAAATCCCTGGGAGTTTCTGCCTGAGATCCCCAGGATTTCATGGCCAAAACCCTCAGAATTTTTTGCCCGAATTCCCCAGGATCTCCTGCCCCAAATCCCTGGGAATTTGTGCCTGAGATCCCCAGGATCTCCTGCCCCAAATCCTCGAGGGTTTTTACCCGAGATCCCCAGGATCTCCTGCCCCAAATCCCTGCGAGTTTCTGCCTGAGATCCCCAGGATTCTGGGACCGAAATCTTCGGGAATCTTTGCTTGAGATCCCCAGGATTTCATGGCCAAAACCCTCAGGAATTTTTGCCTGAGATCCACAAGATTTCATGGCCAAAACCCTCAGGAATTTTTCCCTGAGATCCCCAGGATCTCCTGTCCCAAATCCCTGGGAATTTGTGCCTGGGATCCCCAGGATTCCAAAACCAAAACCCTCAGGAATTTGTGCCTGAGATTCCCAGGATTTCAGAACCAAAACCTTCAGGAATTTTTGCCTGAGATCCCCAGGATTTCATGGCCAAAATCCTCGGGGATTTTTGCCCGAGATCCCCAGGATCTCCTGCCCCAAATCCCTGTGAGTTTGTGCCTGAGATCCCCAGGATTTCAGAACCAAAACCCTCAGCAATTTTTTCCTGAGATCCCCAGGATTTCATGGCCAAAACCCTCAGGATTTTTTGCCCGAACTCCCCAGGATCTCCTGCCCCAAATCCCTGGGAATTTGTGCCTGAGATCCCCAGGATCTCATGGCCAAAATCCTCGGGGGTTTTTGCCCGAGATCCTCAGAATCTCCTGCCCCAAATCCCTGCGAGTTTGTGGCTGAAATCCCCAGGATTCCAGAACCGAAATCCTCGGAAATTTTTGCACGAGATCCCCAGGATCCCCTGGACTTTGCGCCTGAGATTCCCTTGGGGGGACGCGCCAGAAAACGGGGAAATTTTGGGGGCAGAATCGCCGATTTCGGAGCAACGGTTTCAGATTTTTCCAGGGATTTTTTTTTTTGGGAATTTCGAAAACCTTTTCCCCCTCCTGTTTTTTTTCCAGGATTTTGGGGGAGGGCAATGCCGGCCTCATGGCCCTGGCCACGGACTCGGCGCCCGGCAAGCGGATCCGCAAGCCCTCGCTGCTCTACGAGGGCTTCGAGAGCCCCACCATGGCCTCGGTGCCGTCGCTGGCCAGCCCGCAGGCCAACCCGCCGCCCCCGGAGGTGTCCAACCCCAAGAAGCCCGGCAGGGTCACCAACCAGCTGCAGTACCTGCACAAGGTGGTGATGAAGGCGCTCTGGAAGCACCAGTTCGCCTGGCCCTTCCGCCAGCCCGTGGACGCCGTCAAGCTGGGGTTGCCGGTAAAGTTTTTTTGGGGTTTTTTTGGGGTTTTTGGGGGTTTTGTGTGAGTGGATTTCCCTGGGGTTTTTGTCCTTTATCCTGTCCTAAAGGCAGAGATTTGATCTCCCCCATCTGAGATTTGGTTCCTCTCAGCCACAGGTGCCAGGGTTAAAATCCTCCCCCTCTCCAGCTTTAAAATTGGTTTTGGGGTGATCCTAAACTTAATTTCAGGGTGATCGTAAAATGGATTTAAATTCATTCCAAGGTGATCCTAGAATGAATTTAGATTGATTTCAGAGTGATCCTATAATTGATTTCAGAGTGATCCTAAAATGAATTCCAATGTGATTTTAAACTCAGTTTCAGGGTGATCCTGAAATGAATTCAAATTGATTTCGGGGTGATCCTAAAATGAATTCAAATTGATTTCAGGGTGATCCTAAAATGAATTTAAATTGATTTCAGGGTGATCCTAAAATTAATTCAAATTAATTTCAAGGTGATCCTAAAATGAATTCAAATTGATTTCAGGGTGATCCTGAAATTAATTCAAGTTAATTTTAGGGTGATCCTAAAATGAATTCCAAGGTGATTTTAAACTCAGTTTCAGGGTGATCCTAAAATGAATTCAAATTGATTTCAGGGTGATCCTAAAGCTTAATTTCAAGATGTTCCTAAAATGAATTCACGTTAATTTCAGGGTGATCCTAAAATTAGTTCCAGCATGATCCTAACATTGATTTTAGGGTGATCCTAAAGTTAATCTCAAGGTGATGCCCTCAAGCTGGGGTTGCCGGTAAAGTTTTTTTGGGGGTTTTTTTTGGGGTTTTGTGTGTGTGGATTTTGTCCCCTTATCCCGTCCCAAAGGCTGATTCCCCATCTGAAGTTTGGTCCTTCTCAGCCACAGGTGCCAGGGTTAAAATCCTTTCCAGCCTTAAAATTGATTTCAGGGTGATCCTAAATTTAATTTTAGGGTGATCCTAAAATGAATTCCAGGGTGATTCTAAACTTAATTTCAAGATGTTCCTAAAATGAATTCAAATTGATTTCAGGGTGATCCTAAAATGAATTTAAATTGATTTCAGGGTGATCCTAAAATGAATTCAAATTGATTTCAAGGTGATCCTAAAATGAATTGAAATTGATTTCAGGGTGATCCTAAAATTAATTCAAGTTAGTTTTAGGGTGATCCTAAAATGAATTCCAAGGTGATTTTAAACTCAGTTTCAGGGTGTTCCTAAAATGAGTTCAAATTAATTTCAGGGTGATCCTAAAATGAATTGAAATTGATTTCAGGGTGATCCTAAAATGAATTGAAATTGATTTCAGGGTGATCCTAAAATTAATTGAAGTTAGTTTTAGGGTGATCCTAAAATGAATTCCAAGGTGATTTTAAACTCAGTTTCAGGGTGTTCCTAAAATGAATTCAAATTGATTTCAGGGTGATCCTAAAGCTTAATTTCAAGATGTTCCTAAAATGAATTCACGTTAATTTCAGGGTGATCCTAAAATTAGTTCCAGCATGATCCTAACATTGATTTTAGGGTGATCCTAAAGTTAATCTCAAGGTGATGCCCTCAAGCTGGGGTTGCTGGTAAAGTTTTTTTTGGGGTTTTTTTTTGGGGTTTTGTGTGTGTGGATTTTGTCCCTTATCCCGTCCCAAAGGCTGATCCCCTATTTCAAGTTTGATGTCCTCCAAGCCACAGGTGCCAGGGTTAAAATCTTCCCCTGTCCAGCCTTAAAATTGATTTCAGGGTGATCCTAAATTTAATTTTAGGGTGATCCTAAAATGAATTCCAGGGTGATTCTAAACTTAATTTCAAGATGTTCCTAAAATGAATTCAAATTGATTTCAGGGTGATCCTAAAATGAATTTAAATTGATTTCAGGGTGATCCTAAAATGAATTCAAATTGATTTCAGGGTGATCCTGAGATGGATCCAAATTGATTTCAGGGTGATCCTAAAATTAATTCAAGTTAATTTTAGGGTGATCCTGAAATGAATTCAAATTGATTTCAGGGTGATCCTAAAATTAATTCAAGTTAGTTTTAGGGTGATCCTAAAACGAATTCCAAGGTGATTTTAAACTCAGTTTCAGGGTGATCCTAAAATGAATTCAAATTGATTTCAGGGTGATCCTGAAATGAATTCAAATTGATTTCAGGGTGATCCTGAAATGAATTCAAATTGATTTCAGGGTGATCCTAAAATGAATCCCAATGAGATCCTAACGTTGATTTCAGAGTGATCCTAAACTTAATTTCAGGGTGATTCTAAAATTAATCCCAATGGGATCCTAACATTGATTTCAGGGTGATTTAAAACCTAATTTCAAGGTGATGCCCTCAAGCTGGGGTTGCCGGTAAAGTTTTTTGGGGTTTTTTTTGGGGGTTTTTTGGGGGGTTTTGTGTGAGTGGATTTTGTTCCCTTATCCCATCCCAAAGGCAGAGCCCCTATTTAAAATTTGATTCTTCTCAGCCACAGGTGCCAGGGTTAAAATCCTCCCCCTGTCCAAGCTTAAAATCGATTTAAAGTTGATCCTAAAATTGATTTCAGGGTGATCCTAAAATGAATTCCAGGGTGATTCTAAACTTAATTTCAAGATGTTCCTAAAACGAGTTCAAATTAATTTCAGGGTGATCCTAAAATGAATTTAGATTGATTTCAGAGTGATCCTATAATTGATTTCAGGGTGATCCTAAAATGAATTCCAAGGTGATTTTAAACTCAGTTTCAGGGTGATCCAAAAATGAGTTCAAATTAATTTCAAGGTGATCCTAAAATGAGTTCAAATTGATTTCAGGGTGATCCTGAAATGAATTCAAATTAATTTCAGGGTGATCCTGAAATGAATTCAAATTGATTTCAGGGTGATCCTGAAATGAATTCAAATTGATTTCAGGGTGATCCTAAAATGAATTCAAGTTAGTTTTAGGGTGATCCTAAAATGAATTCCAAGGTGATTTTAAACTCAGTTTCAGGGTGATCCTAAAATGAGTTCAAATTAATTTCAGGGTGATCCTAAAATGAATTCAAATTGATTTCAGGGTGATCCTAAACTTAATTTCAAGATGTTCCTAAAATGAGTTCAAATTCGTTTCATGGTGATCCTAAAATTTAATTCCAAGGTGATCCTAAAATTGATTCCAGGGTGATTCTGAACTTAATTTCAGGGTGATCCTAAAATGAATTGAGATTAATCTCAAGGCGTTCCTAAAATGATTTCAAATTGATTTTAGGGTGATCCTAAAATTAATCCCAATGGGATCCTAAAATTGATTTCAGGGTGATTCTGAACTTAATTTCAAGGTGATGCCCTCAATTTGGGATTGCTGGTAAATTTGGGGTTTTTTGGGGGGGTTTGTGTGAGTGGATTTTGTCCTTTATCCCGTCCCAAAGGCAGAGATTTGATCAGCCACAGGTGCCAGGGTTAAAATCCTCTCCCCCTCCAGCCTTAAAATCGATTTTGGGGCAATTTTAGGATTTAATTTCAGGCTGATACTGATTTTGGGGTGATCCTAAAAATAATTTTGGGGTTTTCCTGAGGTTAATTTTGTGGTGATCCCGAAATTAATTCAGATGTGATCCTGAAATTGATTTCAAAGTGATCCTAAAATGAATTCCAAGGTGATTTTAAACTTAATTTCAGGATGATCATAAAATGAATTCAGATTAATTCCAACGTGATCCTAAAATTGATTTCAGGGTGATCTTAAAATTAATTTCCATATCATCCTAAGATTGATTTTAGGGTGAACCTAAAATTTAATTCCAAGGTGATTCTAAAATTGATTTTAGGCTGATTTGAAACTTGATTTCGGGGTGATCCTAAAACGAATTGAAATTGATTTCAGGGTGATCCTAAAATTAATTTAAAGCTGATCCTAAAATTGATTTAAAGCTGATCCTAAAATTGATTTAAAGCTGATCCTAAAATTAATGTAAAGCTGATCCTAAAATTAACTTTGGGGTGACCTTAGAATTAACTTAAAACTGATCCTAAAATAAATTTAAAGCCGAGCCTAAAATTAATTTTGGGGCGACCCTAAAATTAATTTCGAGGTGATCCCAAAATTAATTTCAGGGTGATCTTCAAATGAATTTAAGCTGAAACAAAAGTTAATTTAGAACTAATTTTGGGCTGCTCCTAAAATTAATTTTGGGGGTGATCCGAGGTTTTTTCCTTGTTCCTTAGGCAGAGGTTGGCTGGTGGGGGCAGATTCAGAGTTTGTAGAAGACTTGGCTGAGAATTCTCCCCAAAATTTAGAGGCACCTGTGGCACCCAAGGAGTTAAAGCCCCGAGGTAAAACTTCCCTGGAGGGGTTTGATTGGCCTTTAAAACTGGGCTTAAATTCGGCTTAAAACTGGGTTTAAATTGGGCTTTAAATTGAGTTTAAATTGGCTTTAAACTGAGTTTAAATTGGGTTTTAAATTGAGTTTAAATTGGGTTTAAATTGAGTTTAAATTGGCTTTAAACTGTGCTTAAATTGGCTTAAAACTGAGTTTAAATTGGCCTTTAATTCAACTTAAATTGGCTTTAAACTGGGCTTGAATTGGGCTTAAATTCAGGTAAAATTGGTTTAAAATTCAGCTAAAATTTGTTTCAAATTCAGGTTAAATTTGTTTTAAATTCAGGTAAATTTTGTTTTAAATTCGTCTTAAATTGGCATTTAAACTGAGCTTAAATTGGCCTTTAATTCAGCTTAAATGTGCTTTAAACTGAGCTTAAATTGGGCTTTAAACTGAGTTTAAATTGGCTTAAAACTGAGCTTGAATTGGCTTTAAACTGAACCTGAATTGGGCTTAAATTCAGGTTAAACTGGTGTAAAATTCAGCTAAAATTTGTTTCAAATTCAGGTTAAATTTAGGTTAAGTTCAGCTAAAATTTGTTTTAAATTCAGGTAAGTTTTGTTTTAAATTCATCTTAAATTGGCGTTTAAACTGAGCTTAAATTGGCCTTTAATTCAGCTTAAATGTGCTTTAAACTGAGTTTAAATTTGGGTTAAACAGAGCTTAAATTGGGCTTTAAACTGATCTTAAATTGGGCTTTAAACTGATCTTAAATTGGGCTTTAAACTGAGTTTAAATTGGGCTTTAAACTGAGTTTAAATTGGCTTTAAACTGGGCTTAAGTTGCCTTAAAACTGAGTTTAAATTGGCCTTTAATTCAACTTAAATTGGCTTTAAACTGGGCTTGAATTGGGCTTAAATTCAGGTAAAATTGGTGTGAAATTCAGCTAAAATTTGTTTCAAATTCAGGTTAAATTTGGGTTAAGTTCAGGTTAAATTTGTTTCAAATTCAGGTTAAATTTGGGTTAAATTCAGCTAAAATTTGTTTTAAATTCAGGTAAATTTTGTTTTAAATTCGTCTTAAATTGGCGTTTAAACTGAGCTTAAGTTGGCCTTTAATTCAGCTTAAATGTGCCTTAAACTGAGTTTAAATTTGGGTTAAACAGAGCTTAAATTGGTCTTTAATTCAGCTTAAATTGGGCTTTAAACTGAGTTTAAATTGGGCTTTAAACTGAGTTTAAATTGGGCTTTAAACTGAGCTTGAATTGGGCTTAAATTCAGGTTAAGTTGGTTTTAAATTCAGCTAAAATTGGTTTTAAACTGAGCTTGAGTTGGGCTTTAAACTGAGTTTAAATTGGGCTTTAAACTGGGCTTGAATTGGGCTTAAATTCAGGTTAAATTGGTTTTAAATTCAGCTAAAATTGGTTTTAAACTGAGCTTAAATTGGACTTTAATTCAGCTTAAATTCCCCCCCAAACTCCTCAATTTCAGCAGAATTCCCCCCAAAAAACCCCAATTTCAGCAAAATTCCCCCCAAAAACCCCAATTTCCCCTCCCCCCTCCCCGAGTGCGTGCTCCCCCCTCCCCCCCTCCCCCTTTTCCTGGATTTCCCGACCCCAAATTTGGGATTTTTCCCCCCAAAACTCCGCCAGGATTACCACAAGATCATCAAGCAGCCCATGGACATGGGCACCATCAAACGGCGCCTGGAGAACAATTACTACTGGGGGGCAGCCGAGTGCATGCAGGACTTCAACACCATGTTCACCAACTGCTACATCTACAACAAGGTAAAACGGGGCAAAAACGGGGGAAAATGGGCAAAAAACAACCAAAAATGGGCAAAAACGGGGAAAAAATGGGGAAAAACGGGGAAAAAATGGGCAAAAACACCCCAAAAACCAGCCAGAAACACCCAAAATAACCCCCACAAACACAACACCGTGTTCACCAACTGCTACATCTACAACAAGGTAAAAATGGGGCAAAAACGGGGGAAAATGGGCAAAAATGGGAAAAAACGGGGAAAAACGGGGAAAAAATGGGCAAAAACACCCAAAAAATGGGAAAGAAACACCCCAAAATGGGGAAAAACCCAGGCAAAATGACCCCCAGAAACACAACACCGTGTTCACCAACTGCTACATCTACAACAAGGTAAAAATGGGGCAAAAACGGGGGAAAATGGGCAAAAAACAACCAAAAATGGGAAAAAACGGGGAAAAAACAGCCAGAAATGGGAAAAAACAGCCAAAAACCCAGCCAGACACACCCAAAATAACCCCCACAACACCGTGTTCACCAACTGCTACATCTACAACAAGGTAAAATGGGGCAAAAACGGGGAAAAAACAGCCAGAAGTGGGAAAAAACGGGGAAAAAATGGGCAAAAACAGCCAAAAAACCAGCCAGAAACACCCAAAATAACCCCCAGAAACACAACACCATGTTCACCAACTGCTACATCTACAACAAGGTAAAAACGGGGGAAAAACAGGGAAAAATGGGCAAAAATGGGGAAAAAACAGCCAGAAATGGGCAAAAAATGGGAAAAAACAGCCAAAAAACAGGTGAAAAACAGGTAAAAACACCCCAAAACCCGGGTAAAACCACCCAAAATAACCCCCAGAAACACAACACCGTGTTCACCAACTGCTACATCTACAACAAGGTAAAAATGGGGGAAAAACGGGGAAAAATGGGGAAAAATGAGCAAAAAACAGCCAGAAATGGGAAAAAACAGGGAAAAAACAAGGTAAAAACACCCCCAAACAAGGTAAAAACACCCCAAAAACCAGGCAGAATAACCCCCACAAACACAACACCATGTTCACCAAGTGCTACATCTGCAACAAGGTAAAAACGGGCTAAAATAACACAAAAACGGGCAAAAACCAGCCAGAAATGGGCAAAACCACCCCAAGGATGGGGAAAAACCAACCAAAACCAGGTGAAAACACCCCAAAAATGAGGCGAAACCACCCCAAAAGTGCCACAAAAACACCCCAAAAATACCCCAAAAGCCACAAAAAAAAATTCCCCCAAAAACCACAAAAGCACCCCCAAAAATACCACAAGAAAACGCCCCCAAATCCTCAAAAATACATTTAAAATTCTCAAACAGTTCAAAAAATCCTGAAGAATCCCCCACCCTTTTTCCATCCGTAATTCCAATTTTTTTCCCCCATTTTTGGGGGATTTTGGTACCCCTCCCCCCCAAATCGCCTTAAAATCCCCCCAAAAAAGCCCCCCAAAAAATCCTCTTAAAACCCCCCCAAAATCTCCTTAAAATCCCAAATAAATTTCTCCCCAAAAGTTCCCAAAAATCTCCTTAAAATCCAAAAAAAAGCTCCCAAAGAATCCTCTAAAAATCCCCCGAAAAATCCCTTTAAAATCCCCCCAAAAATTCCCTTAAAATCCAAAAAAAAAAGGCGCGAAAAATCAAAAAAAATTCAAAAAAAAATCCCAAAAAAATGCAAAAAAAATGCAAAAAAATTCCGAAAAATTCCCCAAAAATTCCCAAACGTTCTCCACTCCCTAATTCCCATTTTTTTTGGCCCCCAGCCCACGGATGACATCGTGCTGATGGCGCAGACCCTGGAGAAGCTCTTCCTGCAGAAGGTGGCGCAGATGCCGCCCGAGGAGCAGGAGCTGCTGCTGCCCCTGGCCAAGAACAGCCACAAGAAAGGGGCAGCCCGGGCTGCAGGTACTGGATTTTGGGGAAAAAACAGCCAAATTTGGGAAAAAACAGCCAGATTGGGGTTAAAATAGCTGGAATTTGGGGTAAAATCCTGGATTTTGGGGAAAAAACAGCCAAATTTGGGTTAAAATACATGGAATTTGGGGGGAAAACATCCAGATTTGGGATAAAATATCTGGAATTTGGGGTACTAATCCTGGATTTTGGGGAAAAAGCACCCAGATTTGGGTGGAACATCCAGATTTGGGATAAATTACGTGGAATTTGGGATAAAAGAGGCGGGATTTGGGATAAACCAGCCAGATTTGGGATAAAAATGCTGGATTTGGGGGAAAAAACCACCCAGATTTGGGATGAAACATCCAGGTTTGGGATAAAATATTCGGAATTTGGGATAAAACAACCAAATTTGGGATAAATTACGTGGAATTTGGGATAAAATATCTGGAATTTGGGATAAAATACCTGGGATTTGGGATAACATGCCCAGGTTTGGGATGAAATATCTGGAATTTGGGATGCAACACCCGGAATTTGGGATAAGACTCCTGGCTCCAGGCTCTCCCAATCTTATTTTCCAGTTTTTTGTGTCCTTTAGGCTGTCCCAAATCCCTTTTCCCAGGTTTTTCATGTCCCCAATCCCCTTTTTCCCGGGTTTTTTATGTCCTTTGAGATCTTCCCTGTCTCTTTTTCCAGGTTTTTAATGTGTCCCAATCCCTTTTCCCATGTTTTTTACGACTCCCAATATCTTTTTGCAGGTTTTTTGTGTCCCCCAATCCCCTTTTTCCAAGTTTTTTGTGTCTCCCAGTCCCTTTCTCCTGTTTTTTTGTGTCCCCAATCCCCTTTTTTCCAAGTTTTTTGTGTCTCCTGATCCCCTTTCCCAGTTTTTTCTCTCTCCCAATCCTTTTCTCCAGGTTTTTCGTGTCTCTTTAGGTATCTCAACCCCCTTTTCCCAGGTTTTTTGTCCTCCAATCCCCTTTTTCCTGATTTTTAATGTCTTCCACTCCCCTTTTCCAGGTTTTTTGTGTCCCCCAATCCCTTTTTCCTGATTTTTAATGTGTCCCACTCCCCTTTTGTCAGTTTTTTGTATCCCCAACCCCCTTTTCCCAGGTTTTTTGTGTCCCCAAGCCCATTTTCCCCACTTTTTTTGTCCTTTGAGATGATCCCTCTCTCTTTTTCCAGGTTTTTGTGTTTTCCAATCCCCTTTTCCAAGCTTTTTGTGCCCCCAATCCCTTTTCCCAAGTCTTTTATGTCTCCCAGTTCTTTTCTCCAGGTGTTTTGTGTCCCCCAATCCCTTTTTTTAAGGTTTTTCGTGTCTCTTTAGGTATCCTAAACCCCTTTACCCAGGTTTTTTTCATTCCCCACCCTCCCTCACTTGGATTTTTGGGATCCCCCACCCTCTCTCACTTGGATTTTGGGGATTTTTTGGGGGATCCTGAAGGATTTTTGGGCTTTCTGTCCCCCCCAGCTCTCCTGGCGGGGCTGAGCAGCGCAGCCCAGCAGGTCCCGGCCGTCTCCTCCGTGTCCTTTGGCATCTCCCTGATCCCTTTTTCCCTTTCTTTGTGTCTCCAATCCCTTTTCCCTGATTTTTAATGTCTCCCAATCCTATTTTCTGGGTATTTTATGTTCTCCAATCCCTTTTTCCCAGGGTTTTGTGTCCCCAGTCCCCTTTTCCAAGTTTTTTGTGCCTCCCAATGTCCTTTCTCCCGGGTTTTTTATGTTTTCCAATCCCTTTTTCCAGGATTTTTGTATCCCTGATACCTTTTTCCAGGTTTTTTATGTCCCCAATCCCATTTTCCCAGTTTTTTTGTGTCCTCGGAGATGTTCCTCATCTCTTTACCCTGGTTTTTTTGCGTTCTCCAATCCCTTTTCCCAGGTCGTTGTGTTTCTTCGGGTATCTCAACCCCATTTTCCCCATTTTTTTGTGTTCCCCACCCTCTCTCACTTGGATTTTGGGGATTTTTTTGGGGATCCTGAGGGATTTTTGGGATTTCTGTGTCCCCCAGCTCTCCTGGCGGGGCTGAGCAGCGCAGCCCAGCAGGTCCCGGCCGTCTCCTCGGTGCCCCTTGGCATCTCCCTGATCCCCTTTTCCCTTTTATTTTTTGTGTCTCCAATCCCTTTTCCAGTTTTTTTGTGTCCCCCAATCCCCTTTTTTCCAGGTTTTTTATGTCTCCCAATATCTTTTTCCAGGTTTTTTGTGTCTTCTAATCCCCTTTTCCCAGGTTTTTTGTGTCCCCAAGCCTATTTTCCCCAGGGTTTTTTTTGGTCTTTGAGATGGATCCCTATCTCATTTTCCAGGTTATTTTATGTCTCCCAATCCCTTTTTCCTGGTTTTTAATGTCTTCCAATCCTGTTTTCCAGGATTTTTGCATTCCCCAAACCCTTTTTCCTGATTTTTAACGTGTCCCAACCCTCTTCTCCCCTGTTTTTTTGCATCCCTCATCCCCTTTCCTCAGGTTTCTTGCCTTCCCCACCCTCTCTCACTTGGATTTTGGGGATTTTTTTGGGGATCCTGAAGGATTTTTGGGCTTTCTGTCTTTCCCCAGCTCTCCTGGCGGGGCTGAGCAGCGCAGCCCAGCAGGTCCCGGCCGTCTCCTCGGTGTCCCTTGGCATCTCCCTGATCCCTCTTTCCACATTTTTTTTTATTCCCAATCCCTTTTTCTGGGTTTTTTGTGTCCCCAACCCTCTTTTCTCCAGGTTTTTTGTGTCCTTTCAGATGTTCCCCATCTCTTTTTCCAGGTTTTTTGTGTCTCCCAATCTCTTTCTCCAGGTTTTTTACCTCTCCCAATTCCTTTTTCCAAGTTTTTTACGTCTCCCAATATCTTTTTCCAGGATTTTTGTATCCCTGATCCCTTTTCCAGGTTTATTCTGTCTCCCAACCCTCTTTTCCCCAGGTTTTTTGTCCCCCGATCCCCTTTTTCTTAATTTCTAATGTCTTCCAATCCCCTTTTCCAGGTTTTTTGTGTCCCCAGTGTCTTTTTTTCAAGTTTTTTCTGTCTCCCCAGTCCCTTTTCCTAAGGTTTTTCGTGTTTCTTTAGGTATCCCTACCCCGTTTTCCAAGGTTTTTTTCATCCCCCACCCTCCCTCACTTGGATTTTTGGGATCCCTGAGCCGATCTCAAAGGATTTTCCCCTTTTCCCAGTTTTTTGATGTTCCCCACCCTCCCTCACTTGGATTTTTGGGATCCCCCACCCTCTCTCACTTGGATTTTGGGGATTTTTTTGGGGATCCTGAAGGATTTTTGGGATTTCTGTGTCCCCCAGCTCTCCTGGCGGGGCTGAGCAGCGCAGCCCAGCAGGTCCCGGCCGTCTCCTCGGTGCCCCTTGGCATCTCCCTGATCCCCTTTTCCCTTTTATTTTCTGTGTCTCCAATCCCTTTTCCAGTTTTTTTGTGTCCCCCAATCCCCTTTTTTCCAGGTTTTTTATGTCTCCCAATATCTTTTTCCAGGTTTTTTGTGTCTTCTAATCCCCTTTTCCCAGGTTTTTTGTGTCCCCAAGCCTATTTTCCCTGGGTTTTTTTTTTTTTTTTTGTTCTTTGAGATGGATCCCTATCTCTTTTCCCAGGTTATTTTATGTCTCCCAATCCCTTTTTCCTGGTTTTTAATGTCTTCCAATCCTGTTTTCCAGGATTTTTGCATTCCCCAAACCCTTTTTCCTGATTTTTAACGTGTCCCAACCCCCTTCTCCCCTGTTTTTTTGCATCCCTCATCCCCTTTCCTCAGGTTTCTTGCCTTCCCCACCCTCTCTCACTTGGATTTTGGGGATTTTTTTGGGGATCCTCAAGGATTTTTGGGCTTTCTGTCTTTCCCCAGCTCTCCTGGCGGGCTGAGCAGCGCAGCCCAGCAGGTCCCGGCCGTCTCCTCCGTGTCCCTTGGCATCTCCCTGATCCCTCTTTCCACATTTTTTTTTATTCCCAATCCCTTTTTCTGGGTTTTTTGTGTCCCCAACCCTCTTTTCTCCAGGTTTTTTATGTCCTTTAAGATGTTCCCCATGTCTTTCTCCAGGTTTTTTGTGTCTCCCAATCTCTTTCTCCAGGTTTTTTACCTCTCCCAATTCCTTTTTCCAAGTTTTTTACGTCTCCCAATATCTTTTTCCAGGATTTTTGTATCCCTGATCCCTTTTCCAGGTTTATTCTGTCTCCCAACCCCCTTTTCCCCAGGTTTTTTGTCCCCCGATCCCCTTTTTCTTCATTTCTAATGTCTTCCAATCCCCTTTTCCAGGTTTTTTGTGTCCCCAATGTCTTTTTTCCAAGTTTTTTCTGTCTCCCCAGTCCCTTTTCCTAAGGTTTTTCGTGTTGCTTTAGGTATCCCTACCCCGTTTTCCAAGGTTTTTTTCATCCCCCACCCTCCCTCACTTGGATTTTTGGGATCCCTGAGCCGATCTCAAAGGATTTTCCCCTTTTCCCAGTTTTTTGATGTTCCCCACCCTCCCTCACTTGGATTTTTGGGATCCCCAAACCCCATCACTTGAATTTCTGTGTTCCCCACCCTCCCTCACTTGGATTTTGGGGATTTTTTTGGGGATCCTGAAGGATTTTCCCTGTTTCTGTCCCCCCCAGCTCTCCTGGCGGGGCTGAGCAGCGCAGCCCAGCAGGTCCCGGCCGTCTCCTCGGTGTCCCAGCCCCCCGGCTACGCCCCCGAGCTCCCCACCACCATCGTCAACCTCGCCCACCCCTCGGTGATCTCGGCGCCGCTGCTGAAGCCCCTGCAGCACCCGGGCATCCCCAGCACCACCAGTACCACCAGTAGCACCAGTAGCACCAGTAACCCCAGCCCCGGCGGCCTGGCTGCCCCCGCGCCCACACAGCCCGTGGCCAAGGTGAGGGGGAGAGGGGTTTTGGGGGGGATTTTGGGGGGGTTTGGGGTGGTGGGGTTGGGGTTTGGGGTGGTGGGGTTGGAGTTTTAGGGGGTTTGGGGTGGTGGGGTTGGGGTTTTGGGGGGTTTTGGGGGGTTTGGGGTTTTGGGGGTTGGGGTTTGGGGTGGTGGGGTTGGGGTTTTGGGGGGTTTGGGGTGGTGGGGATTTTGGGGGGTTTGGGGTGGTGGGGTTGGGGTTTTGGGGGGTTTGGGGTGGTGGGATTGGGATTTTGGGGGGTTTGGAGTAGTGGGGTTGGGATTTTGGGGGATTTTTGGGGGATTTTGGGGTGGTGGGGTTGGGGTTTTGGGGGTTTGGGGTGGTGGGGTTGGGATTTTGGGGGGTTTGGAGTAGTGGGGTTGGGATTTTGGGGGATTTTTGGGGGATTTTGGGGTGGTGGGGTTGGGATTTTGGGGGGTTTGGGGTGGTGGGGTTGGGGTTTGGGGGGTTTTGGGGGGTTTGGAGTGATGGGGTTGGAGTTTTGGGGGGTTTAGGGTGGTGGGATTGGGATTTTGGGGGGTTTGGGGTGATGGGGTTGGGGTTTTGGGGGGTTTGGGGTGATGGGGTTGGAGTTTTGGGGGGTTTAGGGTGGTGGGATTGGGATTTTGGGGGGGTTTGGGGTGATGGGATTGGGATTTTGGGGGATTTGGGGTGATGGGGTTGGGATTTTGGGGGGTTTTGGGGGGGTTTGGGGTGGTGGAGTTGGGGTTTTGGGGGTTTTGGAGTGGTGGGGTTGGGTTTGGGGGGGATTTTGGGGGGTTTGGGGTGGTGAGGTTGGGGTTTTGGGGGTTTGGGGTGATGGGGTTGGAGTTTTGGGGGGTTTAGGGTGGTGGGATTGGGATTTTGGGGGCTTTGGGGGGTTTGGGGTGATGGGGTTGGGGTTTTGGGGGGTTTGGGGTGATGGGGTTGGGCTTTGGGGGGCTTTGGGGTGGTGGGGTTGGGGTTTTGGGGGGTTTGGGGTGGTGGGATTGGGATTTTGGGGGGTTTGGGGGGGTTTGGGGTGATGGGGTTGGGGTTTTGGGGGGTTTGGGGTGGTGGGATTGGGATTTTGGGGGGATTTTGGGGGGTTTGGGGTGCTGGGGTTGGGGTTTGGATGGGAATTGTGGGGTTTGGGGAAGAAAGATTGGAATTTGGGATGGAATTGTGGGTGGGAATGGGGATTTGGGGTGTTGCAGTTGGGGTTTGGGGCGGGAATTGTGGGGTTTGGAGTGGTGGGGTTGGGGTTTGGGGTGGGAATGGGGGGTTTGGGGTACACTGCGGTGGGATTTTGGAATCCTGGGATGAGATTTTGGCTCCTGGAATGGGATTTTCACTCTTGGGATGGGATTTTGGGTCCTGGAATGGAATTTTGGGTCCTAGAATGGAATTTTGGGACACTGGGATGGGATTCAGGCTCTCGGGATGGGATTTTGGGGTGCTGGAATAGAATTTTGGCTCCTGGAATGGAATTTTGGGCCCTGGAATGGAATTTTGGGCCCCGGAATGGAATTTTGGGACATGAGGATGGGATTCTGGATTTTGGGATGGGATTTTGGGTCCTGGATTGAAATTCTGGGTCCCGGAATGGGATTTGGGGACACTGGGATGAGATTTTGGGATACTGGGATGGGATTTTGGCTCTTGGGATGAGATTTTGGTTCCGGGAATGGGATTTTACCTCCCGGGACAGAACTCCACCTCCCCAAACACCCACCCCACCCACCCCCAAACCCCAAACCCTGACCTTTCCCCTCCTCAACCCCCCCAGAAAAAGGGCGTGAAGCGGAAAGCCGACACCACCACCCCCACCACCACGGCCATCATCGCCACCAGCGGCGGCGGCGGCATCGTCGGCGAATCGTCGCCCAAATCCCTGCCGGAAAACGCCAAAGCCGCCAAAATCCCCGCGCGGCGCGAGAGCGGCCGCCCCATCAAACCCCCCCGGAAGGACCTGCCCGACTCCCAGCAGCACCAGACCTCCAAGAAAGGGAAACTCTCGGAGCAGCTCAAGTATTGCAACGGGATCCTGAAGGAGCTGCTGTCCAAGAAGCACGCGGCGTACGCGTGGCCGTTCTATAAACCGGTGGACGCGTCGGCGCTGGGGCTGCACGATTATCACGAGATCATCAAGCACCCCATGGATCTCAGCACTATCAAGGTGAGTGGGGAGGTTTGGGGGTTTTTTTTAGGATTTTTTTTAGGATTTTTTGGGATTTTTTTAGGATTTTTTAGGAGTTTTGGGGGTTTTTTTAGGATTTTTTGGGGATTTTTTGGGGATTTTTTTTGAGGTTTTTTTGGAGTTTTTTCAAATTTTTTTGGTGTTTTTCTAGGAGTTTTTTCAGGGGTTTTTTATTTTTTGGGTTTTTTTTTTTTCAGATGTTTTTGGGATTTTTTAGGGGTTTTCTGAGGTTTTTAGGGGGTTTTTTAGGGATCTTGGTATTCGATTGAATTTTCGGGTCAGGAGAAACCGAGGCTTCAGGAGCCTCATTGACCCTTCCGTGACCCCACGATTATCACGAGATCATCAAGCACCCCATGGATCTCAGCACTATCAAGGTGAGTGGGGAGGTTTGGGGGATTTTTGGGATTTTTTTTCGGGATTTTTTTGGGATTTTTTAGGAGTTTTTGGGGTTTTTTTAGGATTTTTTAGGATTTTTTTAGGATTTATCTTGAAATTTTTGGGATTTTTTCTGATTTTTTTAGGATTTTTTTTTGAGTTTTTGGGGGTTCTTTTTGAATTTTTTGGGGGTTCTTTTTAGAATTTTTTTGGATTTTTTTAGGATTTCTTTAGGATTTTTGGGGGACTTTTTTAGGATTTTTTGGGATTTTTTTAGGATTTTTTGGGGTTTTTTTTGAATTTTTTTGGATTTTTTTAGGATTTCTTTAGGATTTTTGGGGGACTTTTTTAGGATTTTTTGGGATTTTTTTAGGGTTTTTTGGGGTTTTTTTTGAATTTTTTGGGATTTTTTTAGGATTTTTTTAGGATTTTTGGGGGTTTTTTTTAGAATTTTTTGGGATTTTTTTAGGATTTTTTGGGGTTTTTTGGGAATTTTGGGGGATTTTTTTAGGATTTTTGGGGGGTTTTTTTTAGATTTTTTTGGGATTTTTTTAGGTTTTTTTGGGATTTTTTTAGAATTTTTTTAGGATTTTTTTGGAGTTTTTTAGGATTTTTTTTTTAATTTTTGGGAGATTTTTTTTTAATTTTTTGGGGGTTTTTTTAGGATCTTTTTTTTTGGGGATTTTTTTTTTTTGAATTTTTGGGGGATTTTTTGGGATTTATTTTTTTAATTTTTGGGGGATTTTTTGAGGGGATTTTAGAGGGGTTTTTTAAGGTTTTTTCCAATTATTTTTGGTGTTTTTCAGGAGTTATTTGGGAATTTCTTTGGCATTTTTTGAGTGGTTTTTTCAGCGATTTTTGGAAATTTTTAGGGATTTTTTAGGGACTTTTTTAGGGATTTTTTGACCCCACTGACCCTTCCCTGAGTCCCTCCCCAGCTGATTTTCCCTCTCCCCCAGAGGAAGATGGAGAATCGTGACTATCGCGACGCGCAGGAGTTCGCCGCCGACGTGCGGTTGATGTTCTCCAACTGCTACAAGTACAACCCGCCCGACCACGACGTGGTGGCCATGGCCAGGAAACTCCAGGTGGGAATTCCCAAAATTCCCAAAAATTAAAAAAAAATCGGGGGGGAATTCCCAAAAAAATAAAAAAAAATTTGGGAATTTTCGGTGGGAATTTGGGTTTTTTTGGGGTTGGGAGGTTTGGGGTTGTGTTGGGAGGGGAAATGGGAAAAATCAGGGGAAAATTGGGGAAGACTTGAGAAAAAATTTGGGGAAAACTCAGGGAAAAATCTGAGGGGAAAAATGCAAAAAAAATTGGAGAAAGATTGGGAGAAAAATCCGGGAAAAATATTTGGAAAAAAATAGGGAAAAAAATGAGGGAAAAATTGGAGGCAAAAAAATCAGGAAAATGGGGGGAAAATTTCCGAAAAAAAAGGGGGAAAATAGGGAAAAACCAGGGAAAAATCAGAGGAAAGTAAACCAGGAAAAATTGGGAGAAGTCTAGGAAAAAAAAGTGAAATTTGGGAATTTCTGATTCCCCAAATCTCCTGCAGGATGTGTTCGAGTTCAGCATAGCTGAAAAAAATTGGAAAAAAATCAGAAAAAATTGGGAAAAAATTTAGAAAAAAATGGAAACAAATCAGAAAAAATCAATAAAAAATGGAAAAAATTGGGAAAAAATTTAGAAAAAAATGGAGAAAAATCAGAAAAAATCAATAAAAAATGGAAAAAATTGGGAAAAAATTTAGAAAAAAATGGAGAAAAATCAGAAAAAATCAATAAAAAATGGAAAAAATTGGGAAAAAATTTAGAAAAAAATGGAAAAAAATCAGGAAAAATCAATAAAAAATGGAAAAAATTGGGAAAAAATTAGAAAAAAATGAGGAAAAAGTCAGAAAAAAAGGTGAAATTTGGGAATTTTCAACCCCCCCCAGGACGTGTTTGAGTTCAGCTACGCCAAGATGCCGGACGAGCCCCAGGACTCCGGCGCCGCCGCCGCCTCGGCGCCGCTGCCGCTGCCCAAATCCTCGTCCGAGGATTCCTCCAGCGACGAGGACGAGGAGGAGGAGGAGGAGGAGGAGGAGGAGGACGAGGAGAGTTCCACGGAAACGTCCTCGGAGAGCGAGGAGAGCTCGGATTCCGAGGAGGAGAGGGCCAACAGGCTGGCTGAGCTGCAGGAGCAGGTGGGGGGAAATTGGGGGGAAAAATTGGGGGAAAAGTTGGGAGAAAATGGGGAAAAATTGAGAAAAAAATGGGGGGAAAATGGGGAAAAGTTGAGGGGAAATTGGGGGGAAAATTGGGGGAAAGTTGGGAGAAAATGGGGAGAAAAAGGGAGAAAATTGAGGGCAAATTGGGGGAAAATTGGGGGGAAGTTGGGGGAAAATTGGGAGAAAATGGGGAAAAATTTGGCTGAAAATGGGGAAAAAGTTGGGAGAAAAGCGGGAAAAAATTGAGGGAAAATGGGGAAAAATTGGGAGAAAATGGGGAAAAATTGGGGGGGAATTGGGGGAAAATTGAGGGGAAAATTGAGGGGAAATGGGGAAAAAATTGGGAGAAAATTGAGGGGAAATTGGGGAGAAATTGAGGGGAAAATTGAGGGAAATTGGGGGGAAATGGGGAAAAGATTGGGAGAAAAGCAAGGAAAAGATTGGGAGGAAATGGGGAAAAAATCGGGGGGAATGGGGAAAAATCAGGGAAATCAAAAAAAATCTAAAAAATTAGGAAAAAATGGGAAAAATTCAGAAGAAAAATCAGAAAAAATCGGAAGAAATTCAGAAAGAGATTGGAAAAAAATAGCGAAAAAATAGCAAAAAAATCAGAAAAAAGGGGGAAAAATTGTGAAAAAATCAGAAAAAAATGGAAAAAAAGTCAGAAAAAAATGGAAATAAATCAGAAAAAAATGGAAAAAAATCAGAAAAAAATAGGAAAACTTGGGACAAATGTGGGAGAAGTTGCCATTTTTCTGGGCGTTGCCTCCACAGCTGCGGGCCGTGCACGAGCAGCTGGCTGCCCTCTCGCAGGGCCCCGTCTCCAAGCCCAAGAAGAAGCGGGAGAAGAGGAAGAAGAAGAAGTCGGAGAAGCACAAAGGGCGGGCGGGCACGGACGAGGAGGCGCGGGCGCGGCAGGCGCAGCTGCGGCGGGCACGGAAGGCCGGGGGGGGATCCAAGTGAGTTGGGGATTTTGGGATTTTTTGGGGATTTTTTGGGGTTTTTTGGGGATTTTTTTGGATTTTTTTTGGATTTTTTAGGATTTTTTTGGGGTTTTTTGGGATCTTGGATGGATTTTTTGGGATTGAGGGCGCGGCAGGCGCAGCTGCGGCGGGCACGGAAGGCCGGGGCGGATCCAAGTGAGTGCTTGGGGATTTTGGGGTTTTTATTGGGGGTTTTTGGGGATTTTTTGGGGGGTTTTTGGGGATTTTTTTGGGATTTTTTTGGGATTTTTGGGGATATTTTGGGGATTTTTTAGGATTTTTTTGGGGATTTTTTGGGATTTTTTTCGGATTTTTTGGGATTTTTTTGGGATTTTTTTGGGATTTTTGGGGGTGTTTTTGGGGATTTTTTTGGGATTTTTTGGGGATTTTTTTGGGATTTTTTGGGGATTTTTTTTGGATTTTTTTGGGGTTTTTTGGGATTTTGGATGGGTTTTTTGGGATTTGAGATGCAGGTGTAGCTGCGGCGGGTGCGGAAGGCCGGGGGCGGATCCAAGTGAGTGCTTGGGGATTTTTTGGGGTTTTTATTGGGTTTTTTTGGGGATTTTTTTGGGGTTTTTTTGGGGGGTTTTTTGGGGATTTTTTTTGGGATTTTTTGGGGGTTTTGGATGGATTTTTTGGGATTTGAGAATGCAGGTGTAGCTGCGGCGGGCACGGAAAGCTGGGGTGGGTCCAAATGAGTGTGGGATTTTGGGATTTTTTGGGGGATTTTTGGGGGGTTTTTTTTGGGGATTTTTTGGGATTTTTTGGGGATTTTTTTTTGATTTTTTGGGGTTTTTTGGGATTTTGGATGGAATTTTTGGGATTTGAGATGCAGGTGTAGCTGCGGCGGGCACGGAAAGCCGGGGTGGGTCCAAATGAGTGTGGGATTTTGGGGTATTTTGGGATTTTTGGGATGGGTTTTTGGGATTTGGGATGCGGGCGCAGCTGCACAGAGCCCGGAAAACAGGAGCATAGAGTCCAAGTGAGTTCTTGGGATTTTGGGGATCTGAAATGAATTTTTTTGGGGGGATTCCAAAGCTTTTTGGGATTGGAATTCCAGGGGGTTTTGGAATTTCAGATAGATTCTTTGAGATTTGGGATGGATTTCATAGGATATCAGATGGATTTTTTGGGGATTTTTAGGTGGACTTCTTTAAGATTTCAAATGCATTTTTTGCGATTTCGGATGGGTTATCTCGAGATTTGGGATGGATTTTTTTGGGGGGATTTCAGATCAATTTTTTGGGGGGATTTCAGATGAATTTTTTTGACCTTCCTGCTCAAACCCCACCAACCCCAAACCCCTGCCACCCCTTTTTTCCCCCCCAGAAACTCCAAAAAATCCTCCAAAGCCCCTCTGCCCGCCCCTCCCTCCTCCCTGCTGGACTCCGAGGAGGAGGAGGAGTCCAAGCCCATGACCTACGACGAGAAGCGGCAGCTGAGCCTGGACATCAACAAACTGCCCGGGGAGAAGCTGGGCAGGGTGGTGCACATCATCCAGTCCCGGGAGCCTTCCCTCAGAGACTCCAACCCCGAGGAGATCGAGATCGACTTCGAGACGCTCAAACCCTCCACGCTGCGCGAGCTGGAGCGCTACGTGCTCAGCTGCCTGAGGAAGAAACCCCGCAAGCCCTACAGCGAGAGTGAGTGGGGAAAAATGGGGATTTTGGGGGTGGGAATTGTTGGGGGTAGGTTTGTCATTTTTTCCAGATTTTTTTCAGATTTTTTTGGGATTTTTTCAGATTTTTTTCTGAATTTTTTCGGATTTTTTCGGATTTTTCCTGATTTTTTTTCCCATTTTTTTCTGAATTTTTTTGTGGTTTCTTTCATGTTTTTCCAGGTATTTTTTGGAGTTTTTTCAGCTTTTTTTCAGATTTTTTTCGGACTTTCTCCTGATTTTTTTTCTGTTTTTTTTCCATTTTTTTCTGAATTTTTTCTGGGTTTTTTTTGATTTTTCCTAATTCTTTTCTGATTTTTTTTTCTGATTTTTTTTTTTTCTGGTTTTTCTCTGTGGTTTTTTCCGATATTTTTCATGATTTTTTTCCGTAATATTTTGTGCGTTGTTTATGTGCTCAGCTGCCTGAGGAAGAAACCCCGCAAGCCCTACAGCGAGAGTGAGTGGGGAAAAATAGGGGGAATTGGGGTGAGAAATTGTGGGGGTATTTTGTCTTTTTTTCAGATTTTTTTTGGATTTTTTCCAGATTTTTTTCTGGATTTTTTCGGATTTTTTTCGGATTTCTTTCGGATTTTTTTCTGAATTTTTTCGGATTTTTTTCAGGTTTTTTCGTGATTTTTTGTGGTTTTTTTCTGATTTTTTTTCTGATTTTTTTGTGGTTTTTTTCGGATTTTTTTACAATTTTTTTCTGAATTTTTGTGATTTTTTTTACCATTTTTCCCGATTTCTTTGCTGATTTTCCACCATTTATTCTTGCTGGCTACGTGCTCAGCTGCCTGAGGAAGAAACCCCGCAAGCCCTACAGCGAGAGTGAGTGGGGAAAAATGGGGGAATTGGAGTGGGAAATTGTGGGGGTGTTTTGTCTTTTTTTCCAGATTTTTTTCGGATTTTTTTTGGATTTTTTTCGGATTTTTTTCTGAATTTTTTTGGATTTTTTTCGGATTTTTTTCTGAGTTTTTTCGGATTTTTTTCAGGTTTTTTCGTGATTTTTTGTGGGTTTTTTCTGATTTTTTTTCTGATTTTTTTGTGTTTTTTTCTGATTTTTTTGTGGGTTTTTTCCTGATTTTTTTGTGGGTTTTTTTCGGATTTTTTTACAATTTTTTTCTGAATTTTTGTGATTTTTTTACCATTTTTCCCGATTTCTTTGCTGATTTTCCACCATTTATTCTTGCTGGCTACGTGCTCAGCTGCCTGAGGAAGAAACCCCGCAAGCCCTACAGCGAGAGTGAGTGGGGAAAAAGGGGGAATTGGGATGAGAAATTGTGGGGGTATTTTGTCTTTTTTTCCAGATTTTTTTCGGATTTTTTCTGAGTTTTTTGGATTTTTTTTGCGTTTTTTTCAGTTTTTTTCTGATATTTTCGGATTTTTTTTCGGATTTTTTCTGATTTTTTACGATTTTTTTCTTGTGTTTTTCTGATTTTTTTTCTGGATTTTTTTCTGATTTTTTTGTGGTTTTTTATGGGTTTTTTCCCTGATTTTTTCTGATTTTTTTCTGATTTTTTCCCAATTTTCCGTGATTTTTTTAAAAAAAATTTCCTGATTTTTTTCTGATTTTTTCTGGATTTTTTCTGATTTTTTTTCGGATTTTTTCCCATTTTTCCTGATTTTTTTAAATTTTCCTGATTTTTTTCTGATTTTTTCTGAATTTTTTCAGATTTTTTTAGCATTTTTTTCTGATTTTTTTTCCCGATTTTTTAATGTGTTTTTTACTGATTTTTTTCCAATTTTTTCTGATTTTTTTTTCAGGTTTTTCCTGATTTTTTTCAGATTTTCTTTTCTGATTTTTTTTTCTGAATTTTTTCCTGATTGTTTTGTGATTTTTGGGGGGTTTTTTTCTGATTTTTTTCTGATTTTTCCTGATTTTTTTCCTGATTTTTTAATGATTTTTTTGTTTTATTTTTTTCTGATTTTTCCCCAATTTTTCCCCCGATTTTTCCCCGATTTCCCCCATTTTCCCCCTAATTTTTCCCCTAATTTTTCCCTGTTTTTCCCTGACTCTTTTCCCTCATTTTCCCTGTTTTTCCCTGACTCTTTTCCCATTTTCTCCCTTTTCCCAGCCCTGAAGAAGCCGGTGGGGAAGACGAAAGAGGAGCTGGCGCTGGAGAAGAAACGGGAGCTGGAGAAGCGGCTGCAGGACGTCAGCGGGCAGCTCAACTCGGCCAAGAAACCCCCAAAAAAGGGTCAGGATTTGGGAATTTGGGGAATTTTTGGGAATTTTTTGGGAATTTGGGATGAGTATGGAACAGAATTCCAAAAAAAACCCCAAAAAAATGGGTGAAATTCAAGAATTTTTGGGATTTTTGGGGATTTGGGATGGGCGGGCAGCTCAACTCGGCCAAGAAACCCCCAAAAAAGGGTTGGGAATTCCAGAATTTTGGGAATTTGGGAATTTTTTGGGAGTTTGAGATGGGTGGGCAGGTGAATTCCAAAAAAGACCCCAAAAAAGGGTTGGGGATTCCAGGAATTTGGGGATTTTGGGGGAATTCTGGGGTGGGATTGAGGAATTTCAGGGGTTGGGATGGAGTTTTTCCTGAATTTTTCCCCAATTTTCCCCGAACTTTTCCCAAATTTTCCCCGAATTTTCCTTGAATTTTCCCCGAATTTTTCCCAAACTTTTCCCAAACTTTTCCTGAATTTCTCCTGAGTTTCTCCCAAATTCTTTTTGATTTTTTCCCGTTTTTTCTGTAATTTCCCCCAAACTTTTCCCGATTTTCTCTGAATTTTTCCCCAATTTTCCCCAAACTTTCCCCCAATTTTTCCTCAAATTTTTCCCAAATTTCTCCCGAATTTTTCTCGATTTTTTCCCGATTTTTTCTGTAATTTCTCCCAAATTTTCCCTGAATCTTCCTCGATTTTTTCCTGATTTTTTCTCTCATTTCTCCTGAATTTTCCCTGAACTTTTCCCCAAATTTTCCCCAAATTTTCCCCAAATTTTCCCCAATTTTTTCCCAATTTTTTCTCTCATTTTTCCCGATTTTTTCCCAATTTTTTCTCAACTTTTCCCCAATTTTTTTGGTGTCCCCCACAGCCAACGAGAAGCCGGAGTCGGCCCAGGCCGCGGCCGCCTCCCGGCTCAGCGCCTCCAGCTCCAGCTCCGACTCGAGCAGCTCCAGCTCCTCCTCCTCCTCCTCGGACACCAGCGACTCCGAGTCTGGCTGAAGAGAAAATCCTGAAAAAGAGAAAAACAAAAAAAAAAAATCCCGGGAAAAAAAAAAAATTCCCGAAAAAAAAAAAATTCCCGAAAAAAAAAAAAATTCCCGGAAAAAATTCAAATTTCCCGGTGAAAAAACGGCCCAGAAATGGAAAAAAAGAGGAAATTTTGAGTGGAAAAAGGTGGAAAAAAATCAAAATAAAAAGAAGAGTTTTATGAGATGGATGGAATTCCTGGAAAAAATTTCCCTGGAAAAAAAAAAAGGAAGAAAAAAATGAAATTTTCGTGGAAAAAACGGCCAAAAAATGGAAAATTCCTGGGAAAAAAGGGCTGGAAATGGAAAATTCTGGGTGGAAAAGGAGGAATTCCTGGAAATTGAAGTTTTGTTGGGAAAAAATGGTCGGAAATGGAAAATTCCTTGGAAAAATCATCAGAAATGGAAAATTTCGTGGAAAAAATGGCCAGAAATTGAAAGTTCATTGGAAAAAATCCCAGGAAATCGAGGATTCCTTGGAAAAACGGTCAGAAATGGAAAATTCTGTGGAAAAAAAAGTCAAGAAATTGAGAATTTCATGGAAAAAACGACAAGAAATGGAAAATTCCTTGGAAAAATCAGCCAGAAATGGAAAATTTTGTGGAAAAAACGACGAGAAATAGAAAATTCCAGTGGAAAAATTCCAGGAAAATTGAGAAGTCCTTGGAAATATCAACCAGAAATGGAAAATTCCTTGGGAAAAATCGTCAAAAATGGAAAATTTCATGGAGAAACGGCCAGAAATTGAAATTTTTTTCAGGAAAAACATCCAGAAATGGAAAATTTAATGGAAAAATGCACCAGAAATGGAAAATTCCTTGGAAGAATCCTCAGAAATTGGAAATCTCACGGAAAAAAAGACAAGAAATGGAAAACTCCAGTGGAAAAAATCCGGGAAAATTGAGAATTCCTTGGAAAAATCCGCCAGAAATGGAAAATTTCATGGAAAAAAACATCCAAAAATTCCGAATTCCAGTGGAAAAACTCCGGGAAAAAGCGAAAATTTCTGGGATAAAAAACCACAAAAAAATTCCGGGAATGGATTTTTCGGGAAGCGGCTCCGCGGGCTGAGCTGGGAATTTCCTGGTTTTTCCCCTCCCCCCCCAAAAAAAATTCCGGATTTTTCCTTTTTCCCCTCCCCCCACCACCCCTCCCCCAGCACGGACTTGGAGATGCAGAAATTTGGGGAATTCCCGGATTTTTCCGGGAAATCTTTGGGATCCTTCCCTGGTTTTTTGTTTTTTTCCAATTTTTAGGGATTTTTTTTGGTTGGATTTTTAATTTTTTTTGGGGGGGGAGGTTTTGGGGTTTTTTTTGTGGGAAAAAATGGGATAAAAAAAAAAATAAAAATTAAAAAAAATAAAATTATTTCGGGGAGTTTTTAAGGAATTAAAAGAAATTAAAAAGGAGCAGAAAAAAAGTGGAAAAATGCTTAAAAAAAAGGGGGAAAAAAATTAAAAATTCCTAAAAAAATTCCTTTAAAAATTCGGTTTTAAGTCCAAAAAAAATGGGAAAAAAGGGCAGAAAAAAATTCCACAATTCCAAGGGGAAAAAAAACCCCAAAATTTTTAGAATTTCCCTTTTTTCCCCCTCAAAAAAATAATTAAAAATTCCCTTTTTTTTGTTGTTTTTCCAGAGAGAAAAAAAAATTAATTAATTTATTTGCTGGGGGAAGAAATAAAATTTAAAAAAACCTGGGGAGAAAAAAATAAAAATAAAAAATAAAAATAAGGGAGGGGTCGGGAATTTTTTTTTTTTTTTAATATTGGGATTTTAAATTTTTTTTAATTAATTTTTTTTTCCTGATTTGATTTTTTTTTTCTTTTTTGGAGGGAGGGATTGGATTTTTTTTCCCGATTTTTATTTTTTTTCCCCATTTTTTCCTTCTCCTCTCGTTTCCCTTTTCCCCCCTCCCACCCCACGTAGCCCCTTTAGAGGATTTCGTGTTTTCAGCTTTTTTGGGTTTTTTTCCTACAAAAAAAAAAACAAAAAACAAAAAAGGAGACTTAAAAAAAAAAAAAAAAAGGACAAAAAAATCATAAAAAACACAAAAAAAAAAAGGTAAAAAAAAATTAAAAAAAAATCCTTTGGAATTCTTGGAAGGTGTAAATAAAGAAAATATTATTCCAGTTGAAGCTCGAGGGGTTTCCTGGTGATTTTGCCGGCGGGATTTGGGGATTTTTGGGAATTTTTGGGATCGATTTGGGTGTCCAATCTCATTCAAAGGGTGGGAAAAGCCCAAAATTCCTGAATTTGGGGAATTTTTGGGATCATTTTGAGCTTTCAAACCCATCCCAAGGAGCAATTCTGTGTTCAAATTGCCCGAATTCCCAAATTTTTGGAATTTTGGTGATAATTTTGAGTGTCCAAATTCATCCGAAGGGGTGGGAAAAGCCCAAATCCCCGAATTTTGGGAATTTTTGGATTTATCCTGAGCTCACAAATCAACTCCAAGGGGTGGGAAAAGCGCCAAATTCCCAAATTTTGGGAATTTTTGGGATCATCTGAGCACCCAAACCCATCCCAAGGAACATTCCGTGTCCAAATTGTCCAAATTCCCAAATTTTTGGGATCATTTGGAGCTTCCAAACCCATCCCGAGGAACAGCCCCGTGTCCAAATTCCCGAATTTTGGGAATTTTCGGGATCATTCACTCAAAACAACCCAGCAGAAAAAAATCAACCAATCACAGACAGCGCCGAGCGAGCTTCGGCCAATCAGAGCGCGCGGCGCCGATGACTCAGCAGTTGCCGGGCAGACCCCGTGATTGGGGGAGGAGGAGGGGGAGGAGGAGGGGGAGGAGGAGGAGGAAGAGGAGGAGGAGGAGGAGGAGGAGGAGGAGGAGGAGGAGGAAGAGCAGCAGCAGCAGCGCCACCCCGGGTGTCCCTTTGTTGTCCCCGGGGGAAAAAACCCCACAAAATTCCCTGGAAAAAAAACGGCCGGGAATGGAAAATTCCCTGGAAAAAAAAAAAATGCGGGAAAAATGAGAAATTTGTGGAATAAACGGAAGCGGCGGAGGAATTTCCTAGGGAGAGCCCCAGAGCCCCGAAGTGGAGAGATCAGAGAGGGGGGAAAACACTCCTGGGAGGTTTTTTGGGGTGAATCGCGGCGGTTTTGGGGTTTTTAGGGAGATAAAACCGGCGGAGAGAGGCGGAAATCAGCGCTGACCCGGCCCCGCCCGCGGGTAAAGCGGGGACACACCCAGCCCCCCAAAATCAGGGAAAAAAGGATTTGGGGCAGCCTCAGTCTCTAAAAATCCCGGGAAATGGGATTTGGGCAATCCCAGAGCCCCAAAATCCAAGGAAAAGAGGGATTTGGGAATGAGCTGATCCGAGATTTTGGGTACAGGGGGGTCTGGGCACGCCCAGAGCACAAAAATCCCAGGGACAGGGGGGTTTGGGAAATCCCAGAGCCCCAAAATGCTGGAAAAAGAGGAATTCGGCCCCACCCAACCCCCAAAATCTCGGAAAAGGGGAAAAACCGGGAAAACAAAACCAACTCGGGGCAACGCCCTTCCCCAAAAATCCCCCAAAATCCCAATAAAAGCGGACTGGACTCGTTACCCTCCTCGATCCCCACATCCCCAAAGATCCAGGGAACCCCAAATCCCAACCCCGCGGCTCCAGGACCCCCCCAAACCCCGCACTGGGAGTGGGGGAGCAGCGCCCCCCGAAAAGCGCTCAGCCAATGGGAGCGCGGCGTGTCTGTTGCGTCACCAGTTGCCGGGTAGAGCCCTCAAAAATCGGGCGCCCTGAGAAATTGCAGCCAATCAGAGCGCGGCGCGCTGGTGACTCATTGGTTGCTGGGTAGAGCCCCTGCAGAACGGGCCGCCAACAGACGCGCCCAATCGGAGCGCGCCAGAAACACCTCCAGCCAATCAGCGCGGGTCGGAAAAAACCCAGCCAATCAACTCGCGGCCAAAAACCACGCCCGGCCAATCAGAGCGCGCGTCGCTGATGACCCCGCGGCGCCGGGCGCTGGCGCTCGCAGTGCAGCGCGGCCGCTCCGGGGCCATGGGGCGAGTGGCGGCAGCCGGGGCCGCACTGGTGGCACTGGTGGTGCTGGGAGCGCCCCCGGCTGCGGGCGCGGAGCTCTCGAGTGAGCGGGGCCGGGGGGGAGAAGGGGGAGAAAAGGGGGGAACGGGACCCCCAAAGTGATTTGGGGAGCGGCTGGAGGTGGCAGGGGAGGGGATGGGAAAGAGGAAGCGGCAGCGCGGGCGGGAGGGACCCGTGGCGGCCGTGGGGCACAGGGGGTGCGGAGCGGGGATCCGGGGGGGCCCGGAGCTCTGGGGGTGCTGGGGTGGGGGGGCGGCCCCTGACCTGTGTCCGGCACTCCCAGGGGTGCTCCAGCTAATGGCAAAGTACGAGTGTCACTTCCTTAACGGCACGGAGAAGGTGAGGTTCTTGGAGAGGCAAATCTACAACCGGGAGCAGCTCATGCACTTCGACAGCGACGTGGGGCGGTATGAGGGGGACACTCCCTACGGGGAGAAGAATGCCGAGTACTGGAACAGCGACCCGGGAAGACTGGAGTACGAACGGGGTCAGTGGACACGTACTGCCGGCACAACTACGAGGTGTCCACCCCGTTCCTGGTGGAGCGCAGAGGTGAGCGCGGGGCAGAGCGCGGCCCCTCGGGCCCTGCCCTGCCAATGACCCTGGAGCGCCTCAAACCCTCCCTGCGAATCGCCCCAGAGCCCTCAGCCCTCCCTGGGCCCATCCCCGGGACCAACCAGCCCATCCCAGCCCATCCCAGCCCATCCCAGCCCATCCCAGCCCATCCCAGCCCATCCCAGTCCATTCCCAGTCCATTCCCAGTCCATCCCAGTCCCTCCCAGTCCCTCCCAGTCCATCCCAGTCCATCCCCAGTCCATCCCAGTTCCTCCCAGTCCCTCCCAGTCCCTCCCAGTCCCTCCCAGTCCACTCCCAGTCCACTCCCAGTCCCTCCCAGTCCATTCCCAGTCCCTCCCAGTCCATTCCCAGTCCATCCCAGTCCATCCCAGTCCATCCCCAGTCCATCCCAGTTCCTCCCAGTTCGTCCCAGTCCACCCCAGTCCCTCCCAGTCCATCCCAGTCCATTCCCAGTCCCTCCCAGTCCATTCTCAGCCACTCCCAGTCCTTCTCAGTCCATTCCCAGTCCCACCCAAGCCCACATGGCCCCTCTCCTGTCTCTCCCGGTTCCCCCCAGCTGATCCCAGTCCATCCCCTCTCTCTCCCAGTGCCCCCCAGCTGATCCCAGTCTCTCCCCTCTCTCTCCCAGTTCCCCCCAGCTGATCCCAGTCCCTCCCCTCTCTCTCCCAGTGCCCCCCAGCTGATCCCAGTCCCTCCCCTCTCTCTCCCAGTCCCCCCCAGTTGATCCCAGTCCCTCCCCTCTCTCTCCCAGTTGCCCCCAGCGTTTCCATCTCGCTGCTGCCCTCGAGCTCCCAGCCCGGCCCCGGCCGCCTGCTCTGCTCCGTGATGGATTTCTACCCCGCCCCGATCCGGGTGCGGTGGTTCCAGGGCCCGCAGGAGCTCTCGGGCCACGTGGTGGCCACCGACGTGGTGCCCAACGGGGACTGGAGCCACCAGCTGCTGGTGCTGCTGGAAACGCCGCCCCGGCGCGGGGTCACCTACACCTGCCAGGTGGAGCACGTCAGCCTGGAGCAGCCCCTGCGCCGCCACTGGGGTACGGGGGAGCCGCTGGGGGGCCGGGAGAGGCGCTGGGATGTGCTGGGAGCAACTGGGAGGGAGCTGGGGAGAGCCCGGCTGGAACTGGGAGAGGGGCTGGGGGCTGGGGGAGGGGGGAGCGGGAGCGGGGAGGGGCTGGGTGGGGTGGGATGGGGGGCTGGGGGGGCTGGGGGGCACTGGGAGGGAGTTTGGGGGCGCTGGGGGGCACTGGGAGGGAGTTTGGGGGCGCTGGGTGGAACTGGGAGGGAGTTTGGGGGCGCTGGGGGGAACTGGGAGGGAGTTTGGGGGCGCTGGGTGGGAACTGGGAGGGAGTTTGGGGGCGCTGGGGGTAACTGGGAGGGAGTTTGGGGGCGCTGGGGGGCACTGGGGAGGCCGGGAAGGGATCGGGAGGAGGTTTCGGGGGGGTCCCGGGTGGGCTGGGGGAGACCGGGAGGGAGCTGGGAGGGGCTCGGGGTGTCCGTGCGAGGTTTTGGGGGGTCCTGACCCCCGCGGGCCCCCCCAGAGCTGCCGCCGGACGCCGCCCGCAGCAAGATGCTGACGGGGATCGGGGGCTTCGTGCTGGGCTTCGTCTTCCTGGCGCTGGGGCTCGGCTTCTACCTGCGCAGGAAGGTGAGGGGGGGTCCCGGGGGTCGCGTCCCCCCTCCCCCGGAGCGCCTGCGCTCCCCCCGGGGCCCCCCAGCCCGGGCTCACCCCCTTTTCTCTGCCCGCAGAGCTCCTGAGGCAGCAGCGGCCGCAGCCCCTCCCCGCGGCCTCGGGCCCGCCCGGGACCCCCCGCTCCGGCCCCGCGCTGATTTTGGGGGGTGGGGGGGGGGTCCGTGTGTCCCCCCCCAGCCCCGCTGTCCCTCTGTCCCCCGCCCGGCTGCTCCCAGTGCTCCCAGTAAAGCTTCCCAGTTCAGCCCAGCGCCGTTTATTGGGGAGGGACTCGGGGGGGGGGGGCAGAGCCGGGCCCGGGTGGGGAATGGGGACCCCCCCGTGTGTCCCCCCCGGGTCACCGCGCTCTGGGGGGGCTGGGGAGGCACCGGAACCCCGAGGGGGCTCCCAGCGAACCCCGAAAGGCGCCGGGACCCCCCAAACCCCGGGCGGGGTCGGGGCCGGCAGCGGCAGCCGCGGGGAACTGGGGGCACTGGGAGTGGGGGGGCAGCGCCCCAAAAGCGCTCAGCCAATGGGAGCGCGGCGTGCGTGTTGCGTCACCAGTTACCGGGTAGAGCCCCTGCAGAACGGGCCGCCAACGGAAGCGCCCAATCGGAGCGCGCCATAAACACCTCCAGCCAATCGCACCGCGGCCAGAAACCACGCCCGACCAATCAGAGCGCGTATCGCTAATGACCCCGCGCCGGCGCCAATTTGGTGGCGCCTCACCGCTCCGTGCCCAAAATCGCTCTCAGCCAATCAGAGCGCGCGGCGGCCGGGGCCGCCTCCCTCCGCCGCTGTCCCCGGGGGGGTCCCGGGGCCGGTGTCCCCTCCCTGCCCAAATCCCCCCCCGAAGGACGAGGGGATCCCTCCCGCGGGACCCCGGAACGGAACCGCCGGGGGTTTGGGGCTCGGTCCGGCAGCTGCCGGCGAGGGGGAACCGCCGCCTCCTCCTCCTCTCTCCTCTTCCTCCTCCTCAGGCTCCTCCTCCTCCTCCTCGCTCCCTCCCGTTGATCTTTCCGCGTTCCGGTTCCTCCATCCCCCGGCTCCTCCTCCTTCCTCATCCCGACTCCTCCTCCTCCCCAATAAACGGCGCTGGGCTGAACTGGGAAGCTTTACTGGGAGCACTGGGAGCAGCCGGGCGGGGGACAGAGGGACAGCGGGGCTGGGGGGGGGACACACGGACCCCCCCCACCCCCCAAAATCAGCGCGGGGCCGGAGCGGGGGGTCCCGGGCGGGCCCGAGGCCGCGGGGAGGGGCTGCGGCCGCTGCTGCCTCAGGAGCTCTGCGGGCAGAGAAAAGGGGGTGAGCCCGGGCTGGGGGGCCCCGGGGGGAGCGCAGGCGCTCCGGGGGAGGGGGGACGCGACCCCCGGGACCCCCCCTCACCTTCCTGCGCAGGTAGAAGCCGAGCCCCAGCGCCAGGAAGACGAAGCCCAGCACGAAGCCCCCGATCCCCGTCAGCATCTTGCTGCGGGCGGCGTCCGGCGGCAGCTCTGGGGGGGCCCGCGGGGGTCAGGACCCCCCAAAACCTCGCACGGACACCCCGAGCCCCTCCCAGCTCCCTCCCGGTCTCCCCCAGCCCACCCGGGACCCCCCCGAAACCTCCTCCCGATCCCTGCCCGGCCTCCCCAGTGCCCCCCAGCGCCCCCAAACTCCCTCCCAGTGCCCCCCAGCGCCCCCAAACTCCCTCCCAGTTACCCCCAGCGCCCCCAAACTCCCTCCCAGTTCCACCCAGCGCCCCCAAACTCCCTCCCAGTGCCCCCCAGCGCCCCCAAACTCCCTCCCAGTTCCACCCAGCGCCCCCAAACTCCCTCCCAGTGCCCCCCAGCGCCCCCAAACTCCCTCCCAGTTACCCCAGCGCCCCCAAACTCCCTCCCAGTTCCACCCAGCGCCCCCAAACTCCCTCCCAGTCCCACCCAGCACCCCCAGACCCCCATCCCACCCCCCCCAGCCCCTCCCCGCTCCCGCTCCCCCCTCCCCCAGCCCCCAGCCCCTCTCCCAGTTCCAGCCGGGCTCTCCCCAGCTCCCTCCCAGTTGCTCCCAGCACATCCCAGCGCCTCTCCCGGCCCCCCAGCGGCTCCCCCGTACCCCAGTGGCGGCGCAGGGGCTGCTCCAGGCTGACGTGCTCCACCTGGCAGGTGTAGGTGACCCCGCGCCGGGGCGGCGTTTCCAGCAGCACCAGCAGCTGGTGGCTCCAGTCCCCGTTGGGCACCACGTCGGTGGCCACCACGTGGCCCGAGAGCTCCTGCGGGCCCTGGAACCACCGCACCCGGATCGGGGCGGGGTAGAAATCCATCACGGAGCAGAGCAGGCGGCCGGGGCCGGGCTGGGAGCTCGAGGGCAGCAGCGAGATGGAAACGCTGGGGGCAACTGGGAGAGAGAGGGGAGGGACTGGGATCAGCTGGGGGGAACTGGGAGAGAGAGGGGAGGGACTGGGATCAGCTGGGGGGAACTGGGAGAGAGAGGGGAGGGACTGGGATCAGCTGGGGGGAACTGGGAGAGAGAGGAGAGGGACTGGGATCAACTGGGGGGCACTGGGAGAGAGAGGGGAGGGACTGGGATCAGCTGGGGGGAACTGGGAGAGAGAGGGGAGGGACTGGGATCAGCTGGGGGCAACTGGGAGAGAGAGGGAAGGGGCCATGTGGGCTTGGGAGGGACTGGGAATGGACTGAGAAGGACTGGGAGTGGCTGAGAATGGACTGAGAATGGACTGGGAGGGACTGGGAAGAGACTGGGAGGGACTGGGAGGGACTGGGATGAACTGGGAATGAAGCGCGCGGCGCTGGGAGGCCGAGTCCGGCGCGGGGCGCTCGGCGCTGCGGGTCTGCCTGGCAACTGATGAGTCATCAGCAACTCGCGCTCTGATTGGCTGAGAGGCGTCAGCTCCAGGTAGCGCCGGGATGGACACGCGGGGGGGCAATGGGGGATACTGGGATGGACTGGGAGGGACTGGGATGGACTGGGAGGGACTGGGAGGGACTGGGATGGACTGGTAGGTCCCGGGGATGGGCCCAGGCAGGGCTGAGGGCTCTGGGGCGATTCGCAGGGAGGGTTTGAGGCGCTCCAGGGTCATTGGCAGGGCAGGGCCCGAGGGGCCGCGCTCTGCCCCGCGCTCACCTCTGCGATCCACCAGGAACGGGGTGGAAATCTCGTAGTTGTGCCGGCAGTACTTGTCCACTTGACCCCGTTTGTACTCCATGTCTTCCGGGTCGCTGTTCAAGTACCGGGCCCATTTCTCCCCCCAGGGCGTGTCCCCCACAAACAGCCCCACGTCGCTGTCGAAGTGCAGGAGCTGCTCCCGGTTGTAGAAGTTCCTATGCACGAACCTCACCCGCTCCGTGCCGTTAATGAAGTGACACTCCTGCTTTTCCATGTACTGGAACACCCCTGGGAGTGCCGGACACAGGTCAGGGGCCGCCCCCCCAGCACCCCCAGAGCTCCGGGCCCCCCCCGGATCCCCGCTCCGCACCCCCTGTGCCCCACGGCCGCCACGGGTCCCTCCCGCCCGCGCTGCCGCTTCCTCTTTCCCATCCCCTCCCCTGCCACCTCCAGCCGCTCCCCAAATCACTTTGGGGGTCCCGTTCCCCCCTTTTCTCCCCTTCTCCCCCCGGCCCCGCTCACTCGAGAGCTCCGCGCCCGCAGCCGGGGGCGCTCCCAGCACCACCAGTGCCACCAGTGCGGCCCCGGCTGCCGCCACTCGCCCCATGGCCCGGAGCGGCGCGCTGCACTGCGAGCGCCAGCGCCGGCGCCGCGGGGTCATCAGCGACGCGCGCTCTGATTGGCGGGCGTGGTTTTTGGCCGCGATTGGATTGGCTGGGTTTTTTTCCGACCCGCGCTGATTGGCTGGAGGTTTTATTGTGCGCTCCGATTGGGCGCGTCTGTTGGCGGCCCGTTCTGCAGGGGCTCTACCCGGAACCAATGAGTCACCAGCGCGCCGCGCTCTGATTGGCTGCAATTTCTCAGGGCGCCCGATTTTTTGAGGGGTCTACCCGGGAACTGGTGACGCAACAGACACGCCGCGCTCCCATTGGCTGAGCGCTTTTTCGGGGGGCGCTGCTCCCCACTCCCAGTGCGGGGTTTGGGGGTCCTGGAGCCGCGGGGTTGGGATTTGGGGTTCCCTGGATCTTTGGGGATGTGGGGATCGAGGGGGGGTTAATGAGTCCAGTCCCCTTTTTATTGGCATTTTGGAGGATTTTTGGGGAAGGGCGTTGCCCCGAGTTGGTTTTGTGTTCTGGGTTTCCCCCTTTTCCGAGATTTTGGGGGTTGGGTTAGGCCGAATTCTCTTTTTCCAGCCATTTTGGGTGCTCTGGGATTTCCCAAACCCCCCTGTTCCTGGGATTTTTGCGCTCTGGGCGTGCCCAGACCCCCCTGTACCCAAAATTGGAGAACTGGGCGTTCCCAAATCCCTCTTTTCCGACCCCACCCCAAAATCAGCGCGGGGACAGAGCGGGGGGGTCCTTCCTGTCCTCTTCCTCCTGATCCTGTTCATCCCAATCCCGCTCTTCCTCCTCTTCCTCCTGTTCTCCATCCTCATCCTCCTCCTCCTCCTCTCCTCCTCTTCTCCACCCTGGCTGCACCAGCCGGATGGGCAAACTGGGAGCACTGGGAGCACTGGGAGCAGGCCAAGGGACACAAGGGGATAAAAGGGCAGGGAAAAAAGCAGAGAAATTTAATTACGAACATCAAAAGAAATTAAAAATTAACAAAACCAAACCTGCACGACCCGCACTGCCACCGGATCCACGGCGCTGAGGGCGTGAGGCTGGCCAATCAGCGCCCACAGAATTGAGAGTGACAGGAGATTCGCCCAATCAGAAGCAGAGCTGCGCTTTGGGCGGGAAAAACCAGCCAATGGCAGCGAGAGGCGGGCTCTGCACGGGGTATATAAAAGGAGGCGGGGGCTCTGAGGGGAGACATAAAATGGCGGGGGAGGAACGGAGCTTGGAACGTCCCGGGGCGGGCAGGAGGCCGAGGAACCGCTCTGGGTGAGTCCGGGATGGAGCAGGGATCCCCCGCAGCCCGGTAGGACGCGAGAAATGCCCGAG
>JADMLD010000977.1:0-237500 GCA_017589585.1 Phylloscopus whistleri | reverse complement strand
GAGGAGCAAGGAGCAAACACAGGGAATAACCAGGAGAGGAGCAAGGAGCAAACACAGGGAATAACCAGGAGAGGAGCAAGGAGGAAACACAGGGAATAACCAGGAGAGGAGCAAGGAGCAAACACAGGGAATAACCAGGAGAGGAGCAAGGAGCAAACACAGGGAATAACCAGGAGAGGAGCAAGGAGGAAACACAGGAAATAACCAGGAGAGGAGCAAGGAGCAAACACAGGGAATAACCAGGAGAGGAGCAAGGAGGAAACACAGGGGAATAACCAGGAGAGGAGCAAGGAGCAAACACAGGGAATAACCAGGAGAGGAGCAAAGAGCAAACACAGGGGAATAACCAGGAGAGGAGCAAGGAGCAAACACAGGGAATAACCAGGAGAGGAGCAAGGAGGAAACACAAGGGATAATCCAGGAGGGGAGCAAGGAGCAAACACAGGGAATAACCAGGAGAGGAGCAAGGAGGAAACACAGGGAATAACCAGGAGAGGAGCAAGGAGCAAACACAGGGAATAACCAGGAGAGGAGCAAGGAGGAAACACAGGGGAATAACCAGGAGAGGAGCAAGGAGCAAACACAGGGAATAACCAGGAGAGGAGCAAGGAGCAAACACAGGGGAATAACCAGGAGAGGAGCAAGGAGGAAACACAGGGGAATAACCAGGAGAGGAGCAAGGAGCAAACACAGGGAATAACCAGGAGAGGAGCAAGGAGGAAACACAGGGAATAACCAGGAGGGGAGCAAGGAGCAAACACAGGGAATAACCAGGAGAGGAGCAAGGAGGAAACACAGGGAATAACCAGGAGAGGAGCAAGGAGCAAACACAGGGAATAACCAGGAGAGGAGCAAGGAGGAAACACAAGGGGTAATCCAGCAGGGGAGCACGCAGTAAACATCTCTGTGGCTGAGGAAGGTCACACACAGCTCCCAGCCAGGCTGAGCACACATACCACTGTTCCTGTCCCTGAGGTGGTCAACTTCCCGCACAGTATTAATTGAGAGATTGTTTATGACACTGCCAGGAGTGACGTAAGGGTCAGTTTCGGGGTCGATGTTTGGATAACCTTTCCATGGCTCACCAGGGCGAAACTCTAGGAATACAGATGCAGGAAAGAAGCTTATTTTCATTACATTTTTAACAAGGAAACAGCTGTCTAAACAATACACCTCCTAATGACTGAAAAATCCCAAACCTTTCAAAGCACTTAATTTACTTGACTCAGCCTTCACTTTAGTCATTCCTGGTTTCTCTGGCAGACACACTTCTCTCTGTAGAGTAAAACCCCATTCCTCCATTCCCACCTGCTCAGAACACCTTTCTGCAGGAGTGAGGGCAGAGCCAGGGCAGGGGAGGGCAGTACCTGGGGGCCAATTAACACTGCTAGAGCCATTAGGCGATTTGGCACGGGGCCAGCCGTCCCCAATGGAGCCGGGAGGACTGGCTGGGGAGTTACTGCTGTTCAGAAAGTCGTAAGGAACAAACGGAGAATCTTCCAGCCTGAAACCACTTGAAATAGCACCTAATTAAAAAAAAAGAAAAAAAAAGAGGCAGTCAAATATTTTTTCATGGCCGGTTTTTATATCCCTATATAAATGTATATAAAACCGTGCCCTTGTAAATCATCCATGAAATACAGAGCAGCACGCTGTCCTCTTGTGATGCCAAGTTGTACTGGAGATCACACAGGAGTGTCTAACTCAAACTGAAATACGTCTGACTAATTCAGGGGAAAACTGTAAGAATAATCTCCCATGAAATCCCTTCCCTAAACAGCACATATATTCCAAGTAACATGTGCTCAGCTGAAGTAAAGTATTAATTCCAGAGGGTAAGAGCATTCTGTGGGACCCCACTAGACTAAAGGCGTTCTGTGGTGGGAGGGGTTGTGAAACAAAGAGTTACAACATGCAAAGGATCTTTAGCTACTGCAAAGCTCTGTAGATTCTATTCCTATTCTTGGGAGGCAAAAAAAAAAAAAAAATTAAATCCCTGGAGACAGAGCAAGGAATGGTTTAAAAGCTATCAGACAGCAAAGCCAGTTCTGCTACAGCTCTGAGGGACCCAGGGATCCCATGAGATACAGAAATTCCTAGCCCTGGCCAGAAAACATCACCTACAGGTAAAGCAACACCACCACTGCCTGTGGCAGCAGTGGGATGGGCTCAGCAGGGCAGCTGCAGGGAATGGCCCCTACAGGCACCAGAGGCAGCTCAGAGCAGCAAGGCAGCTGATGCACCTAAAAATACCCTGACAATCTGAGACTGAGCAGTAACAGGAGACTGGGGACATTTATAACTATCTTTAGACACAGAATCTCGGGCTATAGACTCGAATTTTAACTGGATGAGATTTCAAGCAACTGAAACAGCTGAAATGTCATATGAATCTTGATTACTGGAATGAAACACGAAGCAACCAAGTTCACCTCCTCTAAAACTAATGACAGCAATGGTTCCAAGTCCAGCCCTTCTAAGCTCTCCCCAATTTTAGAATGCAAACATAGACACCCATAACCAAAACTTGTCAGTAAAAATGTCAGCCACGCCCAGAAGGTGGTAAATCCCCCAAAATCACCTTAGGACAGGAGGGTGGTGGGAGAGAAAACCTGAAAACCAAGCTTTTGGCTTAAAAATATATGAAGCATTCCACTGGAGATTAAGGTAAAGCTGGTAGCAAGAGTCATACTTACAGAAAAGTCTGGTTAAAAAATGAATTCTGTACAATGTTCCTACGAATCTCATCACAAGATCATTCTGTGAGCACAGTCAGCAGAGCTGCGGCTGCTGTGGTGGACAGGCAGCAAGCTGGCCCAGACAACACAAACAGGAGATAACCACAGCCCAAAGCCTGCAAACCTGCACTGACACCAGAAGCTCCCAGGCTGCACATACCATGTTTGCTGGAGTTTTGATCTAAGGATGTGTTCATAGAAATGCTGTCGACTGTAGTCCATTTCCTCAGCCGGGACTGGGGCTCTTTAATACTGCTCATGTCCAGGTTTACATTCAAGTTTGAGTTCATTCCTGAAAGCACACACAGTTTGTGAGATACAGACTGAACCTCTCCTCCTGCCCATCACTGCTGTCCCAGAAAGCACTGAGGAGCACATTACCATGGTTATGTCATGCTTCCAAGTCTCTGGTTCTGAGGAACATTCTAGCACCTAAACCAGGGAACTCTGTGCACAGAAGCTAAGCTGAGCAAAGCAAAGCACTCCCAAGTTCTCAGCTCATGTCCTCATGCAAAAATGTCAGTGGAAGAAGACATTAGGAAGTCAAGAGAAACTAAAATGTAAATACCTAAAATGTGGGGCAAACAGAACTAGTCTTGACCTGCTGTAGCTGTGGTCTGTACTTCCAGATGTTTCTCTGCCAGAGAATCAAGACAACACCAACCCAAATCAACTCAAATACCTGGAAGAACCAGCTCTTCTGGGTTTGGACAATGTGCCCACATTTTTGACCTTTGCCTGCTCCCTTTCCAAGGCTGTAAGAATCAGTTATACTCACTGCTTGCCAGATAAAGGTTGTTTTTATTAACAGAAATACTTAATTCTATAATGAATTGGGATGTGACTGCAGAACTGGTCAGGGAGAGAAAAGGATGCTCTGGCTCAAATCTCTGCTTTGGGTGAGTATCTAGTGAATGCTGACAAATTCCTTCCCCAGAATGGACACAGTCTCCTGACAGTGTCATGAGAACACAGAGGAAACAACAAACCTACAGGATTTTCCAGGAGACAGGTGGGCAAAGTGAGCTCCCTCACACACAACCACACCACCACACTGTGCAGTGACACCAGCTTTCCTCTGGACTCAATTCTTCACTACAGGGGAAAGAAATTCCAGGAATATCCTTTTCCTACCCTTAAGCCTTTATGTGAGGGCTGAGTGTGGCTCTGTGTGCTCATATCACTGTACTGTACAATCCCAGACAATCCTGTGTATCCTGGGGCAGACTCCTGAGGGATCTCAAAGCAACCTTACACATGAGGCTCCTGAGATGTGGCCATGATTCATGTGAGACAGCAGCTATGGAGCAGTAAACAACAATTCCAGCTCAAGGAATGAAACACGGAGGAGTCTGATCTGGGCAGGATGCAATCCCTCAGCACAGAGTTTGGTGAGAAAGTGAAATATGCCTTTCCTAGAACTAACACAGTGTCTCCAACAGCTAAAAAAACTTCCTTTGCATGCCTTGCCCTTTGAATGAAAGCAGAATTGGACACTGATGCCAATCATCACCAGCAGCTCTGAAGCAGCAGCCTGGGCTGGGGCCTGGCACTGTCCTGGCCACTCTGCAAGCACAGGGACCTCAGCTGCACCTCCAGGAAACAAACTTCTCTGCAGAGGCAATGAGAATGCAAAGGCAACCAGCCCAACAGAAACGACCCAGTTAGAATAAAAGGGAAGAAAAGCAAAAATGAAGAGGAGGAAAGAAATAGGGGTAAGGAACAGAGGTAAATGGTGAACAGTTGTAGTAAGATAGCATTAAAAAGGGACCTAAAGTAAGAAGAAAATATACAAGCCTGGAATTTCTGAAGTAGAAATTGGACAGAAGCCTGAAAATGTAGGGAGAAAGAAACAGGAGATGTTTGTATTTACAAATGTTCAGACATTTTGCCTAATGAGACAACAATTCTTTAAAAATGCAAAGCCAAAAGCTTTCTTTCCTGGACAAAACCACTAACAGGCAAAGTGGCAGTTTGTTCTACCTTTGCAATTCCAGAGCCATTGAAAGCATTTTTGAAATCCCAAGAAATGTGTCTACATCAATGGATTCTTTGCATGAATTCTACTTCTTAGAGTCCTTTAGCTCCAGGAATCAGGACTTTGTATCACGCTGAGGATCCAGGGGACAAAAGGAGCCTGTCACTCCTCAGGACTGTAAAGTATCCTGCACTGAGGCAGGGACACTCACTGGGAATGAGTGTACTTGGGGAAAAGTTATTTGGTGAACAAGGGTAACCCCACACAGAGTTACTACCTCCACTAAAATGGGCAGTGCTGACAGGGTTGCAGTCATTTTCCAGGAGGAGGCAAGGGGAAAAGCAGGGCTGGTGTCACACACACACTGGCTGGCTGCAGGGCACCCACCTATGGGGAAGCTGCTGAATGCATTGATTGGTGAGGGCCCTTTCTGCAGCTCAGGAGTAGCGTGGGGTATGACATTCTCAATGAAGGATTTCATGGAGGGCTGATGGAGTGACTGCTGTTGAGAGGGTGGAGTTTGCTGCTTCATTAACAGGTTTGGATCAAGCTGACGGGACTGTTGCATCATCTGTTGCTGCATACTAAGAGATCGACCCTTAAAAAAAACAGAGCAGTTACAACATCAACGAGCAAAAGCTGTTCCATGTTCTGAGAAGGAGAGTGAAGTGCACCTTTGTACCCTGTGCATCCTGCACAGCCAAACCCCAGCACCCAGTCCCTCCCCCAAAGCCTGTCAAACTCCCTCCACCCCTGCACACTTCGGTAGGAGTCACAGCAAGAAATGCAGCTCAGGATGAAAAGCAGTTCTTGGAGAGCTTGGGAAGTGGAAATGAAGAGGTTTCTTTACCTGCTGCTCCTGCTGCTGCCGACCCCCAGAAGGCACACTCCTCTGAGGCTGCGCCTTCTGCTGCTGAGCCAGCAGCCGCTGCGGGACACGGGCAGGGTTAGGGACAGACAGTGACACCAGGGACTCACTCTGCCACACAGCACAGCCTGGCTAGCTTACCTGTAACTGGGAGATCTGAGAAAGCTGGTTTAACTGGGACAGTTGATTCAACATGGCTACCTGTTGTGGGCCAAAGAGTGGGCTCAGGCCACCGCTGTTTGGTGCATACTTCAGTAATGATACTGGAACCTGCAACACACACCACGGCCAAAGGTGTAGAATACTCTAACCTCTGGTCAACAGGTGCCTGGCTTCATCAAGCCAAATGTGTTTCCAAATATTTACAGAATAATTACCAGCAACACCAACAAACAAGGAACAATTTTCTGAAGCAGCATTTAGGTAGTTTATACACAGGGTGTTCTCTGTATCACCTACCTGAGGGGATAGTAATGGAGGAGGCACTTGAGCACGTGGATTAGGCTGAGATGAATTAAGAGGTTGTGCTGGAGGCTGCTGCATGCTCCTGGGCTGTGCTGCTATATTCCCAACACCAAACACACTGGGATTGCCATTCTGGGGAAAGGATGGGCAGTCAGTGGCAATAAACCTCCTCTGCTGCTTCTCCCACCCCACACATTTCAACTACAGGTTAAACAGGTATCAATCACACAAGCAGCTACAACGTTATATCAAAAGGCATTAAATGCTGTCAAGTAACACGCCAAGGATATGCACACAGCCTTACCTGTCTAACAGAATTCAAGCTTTGCATACCCAGCCCTGCTAGGGAGCCCAGGGCTTGGTTAGGTAGTGCATTATTTGAAGGGGGAAGCTTCATGTTTTGATTGGACATAAACTGCATGTTTTGGGACTCGTCTGCTACAATGCCATCCTGATGGGACAGACAAACCGAGGCGCAACAACCAGCCAGCAAGCAAGCAGAAGGGAGAAACCATGGCAGGAGCAGAAGGGAAGAGTCACAGGACAGTCCAGCACCAACAGGAAATAGGCAGAAAACAAAAGAGATCAGGTTAGTGATTGGCACCGCCAAGGGCTACAGAAAGTGCTTAGTACTATGTATCAGTGAGTAAAAAAGAACAGATCTATCTTGTGGATGAACCAGCCAGCCCTCTCTCCCCCCTGCACTGCTGCAGAACGCTCAGGAGCACAGGGCTCAGGGGGCAGAGTGAGGGAGCTCAGCAGTGCCCCAGAGACCCCCACTGACCTTATCGAAGTAAGGACCGCGATCCATGGAAGACTCTTTGGGAATTTGGGGACGAGCACCAGGGCCCTTTCCAACCACACGATTGTAATCTCCCACGCCCAGGCCGTGCTTGTCCATGTCCATCCTCTTGTCCTGCAGTAACCCTGGGGGGAAGCAGGAGAGCAGCTGAACACCCCCAGCCCCTCAGCCACCGCTGCTGTGCCTGGGGGAGCTGCCCTGACACTGCCCTCGGGCAGGACACTGACAAAACAAACATCACCTCAGCTTGGGATTCACTGGAAAGGGAAAGGAAACCCCTGTACCAATGTACAGACAACTGAGACACGGAATCAGCACCCACAGATTTTGCAAGGCTTTGCACAAATATCACTCTCAGCTTTCTCTTAAAACCAAGAACGTATAATTGTTTAAACTTGCAGTAATTTAAATACCAGGCTTGCCATCAACACTGAAATCTAAAACTCAAAGAACAATTCCTTTACCCTATGAGCCCCAAAGTGAAAATACACAATTCTGAAGTGGAATAAGGAGAGAGTAACTACACTAAAAACTACAATGCTGCAATTAGTTTTAGTTAAACATTCTACCATCATAGTATAGAGCTATTAATGTATTAAGAATTATACTGTATTTTATTTGCTAAAGAAGTCCTAACAGTGAATGCAATCAAATAAACTGTAACTGCTCTCAAGTCATTTTACACTCAGGTTTAAATGTTTCCAAAATTATTGTTCAGTATTAATTTAGTTCTCAGAACTGAACACGTGTTTCCAAGAATGAACCCAACGAGCCAGTGTGGGATTTGGTATGTTTCTGTTTATACTCAGTGGAGGTGCCCGGAGGGCAATCAAGATATTTCTATTACAAGAAACAAAACCACCACGCCCTGAAAACATTCTCTCATGTCAGTTTAACATACATAAATATGAATAAGGTTAGCTTGATTCATGGCCAATATTCCTACACCAACCAGGTGATTCTGTGTGCAGCATTACTCACACACACAAATACTTTTCTCTACAAGGACATTCCTTTTCTTTAGGGAAATATACACTTAACTATATATAGCTACACATACACTACCTATCATTTAAAAATGTAATTTACAGAAGGATATAGAGTAAAAGAGAGTATGGAAGGAAAAGCAATAAAGCCCAGCTCGGTTCTACTGTTCTTACCTCCAGACATGTCCATCTTATTGCTCTGTATGGTTTCTTCTGGTGATTCTCTCTGGAGTAATAAAATAAATCACAATTATTTAATAACAATATTTTTAAAATAAAACAAAGAGATTCCTGTGCACTATTACACTTCAAAACTGCAAGAAAGAAAAATCAAGACAATCAGATGCTATTTTAAAGCATTTCCTCCCTTCAGTTGCTATCCAGTCAAGAACAGGTTCCCTCACCAGAACTGCAATGTAAATGCAGTAAAGCATCAGGCTATGGGATGAATATCTGGGTGGTGGTTACAAAACCACTTTTCATCAATAAAGAGGTTTTTTTGTAATGAGAATGCACAGAAAAGTGATGGGTGACAAGGGAGACAAACGCAAGTAAAAAGAAAACCACAACAAAAATGAACACTTGGCAATTGAGCATTTCCAAGTCTGTGCATTGTAACAAGCCCTGTGGAAAGGCAGCAAAGCCAGACAGAGACAAATACTTACTGAAAAACTGAGATTTGTGAATTGCTTAATGAATGGATTGATCCATGTTTCATCTTGCTTATTTCCACCTTTCATCATTCCCTTAAAAACAGAAAGGAATTCCTGTGATACTCAGATCCTACTTTAATTACATCACAAAGTGTTATGAATGAAAATTAAAGTGCACTGTCTGAGTGCAGCAATCCCTTCTGACCTGGCTTTCAGAAAGGACAGCACACCTTGCCCCAAGCTGCTCCTCACCTTTGTGGGCATTTTCTTCATGTAGGGTGGCCAGTTTAACGACGGGTTAGCTTCTTGTGAGGAACTGCTGTTCCACATTCCAATCTCGACATCCTCCTCTTCCTCCCAGCTGGTCTGACGACTGCCAGTCAATGGCATATCATCTCCACACCAACTATCTTGCATAGATTTGGGCCCTGGGGGTGGAAACAACCCAGGAACACTTCACTAGCAGCTTCACCAAACAGCTCGATGCCTGCTGCAAGGCAAACCCCCCGAAAAACACGAAGCTCCCACTTCTCCCACTAATACTTCCCAGGTATTAATTACCCCTTCCACAGAGGGGATAATTCACCCTTGTCACACACTGAGAGCACTCACCAGGTTTGTTTGGAGGCTGCTGCCCAAGAGAAGCACTTCCCCAGCCAGAGGTGCCCCCTGCCTCGCTGACAGGCTCTCCCCAGCTCGTACCAGTGTCCATGGGCTTGCCCCACGCCGAGGTCCCGTTATCTACAGTAGTGGCTGGAGTGGAAGGCTCTCCCCAACCTTTGCAAAGCAGGGGGAGTTATTTGCATCGTTTTGAACAGGATTTTAAGGCTATCTAAAGAGACTCAAGTGTTTTGCCTTTTCTACATCCTTAGCACACAGTAAAAAGCATGTGAGCACATATTCCCATTCTGTGTGAGGGTCATTGTGACAACTGCAAGCTGTTCCATTAATAAAAGTAATCACAGAACCACAAATTTTGTATTTAAAGAATTACATTCTGATAATATGAATTTCTAAGATATCAAGCTAAGAGCTGCTCGTTACATGTAAGTGACCCCATGTGGCACTTGAAAAAGAGACACAGCACAAAATACTTCCTATATCCCATTAAGTTCCTCTCCAAAATTGTTATCCACTGCTTATGAAGCTACAAGACCAGAAAGTCTGATATCAAATCCTTATAAACCCATCACCCCTCATTTTGTCCTGCAGAAGCTCAACATGTTTCTTTTTTTTGAAGGCTCATTGCCAAAATTAAATTTTAGCTGGTTTAGAATCATTTAGGAAAACATTTCAATCCTCAGACACTATTTTAAGTATTTTCTCTGTGTTCCCACTCCCCAGAACTCAAGCAGAGCTATTTAGCCCTTATTACTGCAATTATTTAAAACTAGAGCAGATCTCCCAATCTGTAAAAAAACCATCCATGCTCTGTGACAATGGTGTTCATTTCTTTAACAAACAGAGACTGCACTTCATTTCCACTTTGCCCTTTCCACTTTGATACTAAAATATCGTTCTAAGAAGCAAGACTAAAAAAGTGCTTTATAATGAACAGAAAACACAGATTTGGGTAAAAGCCAGGCTTACCAGAACCCGAGCTGCTCTCCTTGCTAGACATGGCACTTGAAGACAGTAGCTGCGGATGTACCTGTGCTTGCTGGTCTGAACTGCTGCTACTGTTAGGGACATTTTTATTCCACATATTCACATTTTTGTAGTTGTACTTGCTGGGATCACCCCAAGCAGAAGTTCCATCATCAATCTCCATCTTGCGGCGTATGGATTCGGGGGATGGCTCCTCCCAGCCCGTGGGCTCTTCCTCCTTTGCTGGGGCTGGCATTGGCCCCCCCAGCCAGCCGGAGCCCGGGGGTTTGTTCGTGGCAGACGGGGCTCCCCACGAGCCAACATCTTGTTTGTTCCACTCAGGAGGGTTGACTGGCTTTGATGAGTCCCCCCAGACTTGAGGCTGATTGGATTTTGGAGGGTCTCCCCAGCCCTGGTTCTGATTAGACTTTGCAGGCTCATCCCATCCTGAAGAGTTGTTTGGGGTTGCATTATTGCCTCCCCAAGTAACAGAACTTGATTTACCCGGCTCGTTCCAACCAGACACCGACCTGCTGTCGCTGCTGCTGCCTCCAGAACTGGATTTCTTTGCCTCACCCCAGTGGTTACTTCTGGAGTTTTCACCCCAGCTATCGCCAGCAGACACTGCCCAACCCTGGCTGGCCTTCTGTCCATCTCCCCATCCCTGCTTCATCTTCGGTGTGTCATTCCAGGATGACTTCTCCTCTTTGCCACTTCCCCATGATTGATTGCTCTTGACCATTACTGTAGCAGCAGAATCTTCTTCCCACCCCCCTTGGCTGTTTGACCCTTTGGAGTCTCCCCACCTTGTAGCAGACTTTGGATCTCCCCACCCCGATACAGATGAGGTATCGTTATTGTTAGGGCTAGGTCTATCCACACACCCCCCTGAGCTGGAAGTCTGTGTCACAGAGCCCCCCCAGGCCTCTGTCCCATTGTCAGTTTTTCTTTCACCCCTCGGTGATGTTTCGGTATCCCAGGCAGTGTTCTGTTTGATTGGAGTCTGTCCCCAACCAGAGTTGGAAAGGACACGCGGATCTAAGTCAGTTCTGTTCACTATGCTTTGGAGTAACGTGTGCTGGTCAACTTTCCTCCTCTCTCGGTTCTGGCCCTCGGTAGCTGCTCTGTCCTCATGGCACCCGGTGCTCTCTGCGCTGCCCTCGCTGTCCCCTGTACCTGTTTTGGCCCATGTGCTGTTCTGCTCAGCCAGCTGGGAGGCAGCAGAACTCTGGCTGTTGAGCTCATCCTCCTCAGTAGACTTCCATCCGTTTGTAAACTTCCTGCTGTTTCCATTCATGCCTTCATTGGAATGCTGATTGCCGGGCAGTTTGCTCCAGTCCCCGTTGGCAATGTTGGTGCCCGTGCTCTGTGCGGGGCTGCCCCATCCTCTCCTGCTCCCACCAGCACTGGCACCGCTCCCGTTTCCCCAGGGCACGTTCTGGGAGCCGACCGCCCCTGCCTCCCACACCCCTGCGCCTTTATTCCCGTTGATTTGAAAGTTAGTGCTGCCCGGCCCGCTGCCGCCCGGCTGCATTAGAGTTGCATTCACAGTGTCACCATTAGCTTGGCTGTTTGGGCCTGGACATTTGTCTCCAGAGTAACTAGAACCATAGGCACCCCAGGTAGTACCGTAAGAGCCGCCGGTTTTGGCCTCACCGTTGCTCAGGTGAGAGATGGAAGTGCCGTTTGCCACTGGAGAGGCCTGAATCTGAGAATGATTCATTGTGCTCACGCGCCAGGCCCCGGGCCCTGCAGTGTTGGGCAGTTCGTTCATCTGCACCGAACCAGCAGAGTTTGGTAAACTAGAGGTCATAAAGTTAGTAGTGTTATTTGGTCCATTCATTTCAGTGTTAAGGTTTTGAGGTTGCCCACTGAATGAAACATTCCTTGTACCATTTACTTCAGAATCACAACTTTCCTGAAGGCTTCCCCAGGAACCGTGGGCCGAGCCACCCACTTTGGAGTTAATACTCTGGCTGTTGGCCATCTGACCTATGGTACTGCACTGAATGCTTGTGCCAGGACTCCCGCTCCCCACGGACCCTTTCAGGGCATGTCCACTGTTCTCCAACACGGACCAGGCACCATGGTTGCCATTTGAATTCAAAGTGCTTGGATTTAACCCTCCATTTGATGAAGAGCTTATGGTGCCCCAAGCATTCATTCTATTGTTGCTACTTTCAGATTTGCTGTCAGGAGCATCCACAGAAACTTGACATGTGCTTATTATGGAGCCGTGGGACAACCCCCACGGCCCATTAATACTTCCATTGCCCACATTATTGCTGTTGCTACCAACCACAAACTTATTCTGCGCCCCGTGTCCGATGCCATTGCGAATGCCATCGCCCTCTCCGCTCCCTGAAGCCATGATAACCAGGTTCCGCTCCGACCCAGAGCTGGAGGCAGAGTCAGTGTCCATACATTCTGAAGTCAGCTCTGGGTCACTGCCAGTGATTGATGGCCATGCTTCTTTGTCAGAGCCGTCTACGATAACTTTATCCCAGTTTGTGCTGGAGTCACTGTTTGAAGAGACTGGTCCCCAGTGAGAATTTTCATAATGGGATCCTAGACCACTGTGGTTCAGATCTAAAATGAAGAAGGAAAGCCCAAGAGCATTATGATGAGTTTAGCATTATTCCTTCGTTAAGCAGAAGAGGGAAAAAAAATACAAAGATATTAAGCCAGGAATTATTTTGCTTATTATTTTGCTTATTATTTTGCTTATTATTTTGCTTCTGTTAAAACTACAGTCATGGAAAGTGACAGAGAAAGCTCTAATACAGCTGCCCAAAGGCTGTCACACACCACCCAGAACACCTCCCAGCATGCAGAGCTGCTCTCACAAAACCCTCAGAAAACTTTAAACTCCTCAAGGTCTTTTTCTTCCAGAGAAACATTTTTTAAAAAAATACTCTGTACCACCATATACAAAGTATTTTCTAAAACACATATACATACTAAAAACCACAATACTAAATAAAACCCAAAACCACACTGCAAGGCAGAAATGTCCAAGAGGACATGGCCCTGGCCCAGCAGCACCAAGTGCTGTGTGACAGCAGCCACAGAACACACACCTTCCCACCCCCGTTACAGACCTTGTAGAAGAGTTTTCAGTGCAAGTTATTCAAGATTTTCTCTTTTATACAACAACAGCTTGGCACAAAAAGCACAAGACCCATCTGAAGTTCTGCTTTCAGAATGCACTGACGCACAAGTCTATTTTTAATTAATTTTTAATCAATATCAATATTACTCATCCTACAGTGAAATAGAATTGAGACCACGACCCTGCCTCCCAGAGCTGGAGCAGCACGGAGCAGGGATCACCCAGTGCCCCTCAGCACCTGGCACTCAGCTGAGCCTCACCTGGTAACTCCAGGTGAGAAGCAAGGATGGGGGCTGAGCAGTGTGGAACAGCAGGAGTGGGAAAGGCCCGTGGCAGGCACAGAGCACTGTGACAGTGTCTGGCAGCTCCACAGCCCTGGAGAGCCACCACCACCCTTGGGAGAACGGGGATCCAGCTGAGCATACCCCAGAACCTGCCCATGCCTGTGGCACTACAAGAACACCGTCACGTCTGAGCAGCTGCCCAACAAACCTCAGGGCTTCAACTCCCACCCTGGTGTTCTAAAAAAAGGACATTTAACCTGTACTAAGGGACTGATCAAAGAGCTGTGTGCACTCTTGGGAGCGACAGAACCAACGGCACAGAACAAGATCCTGGTCACACCAACAGCATCCCTTTTAAAAGCCACACAAAGGCACACAGAGGGCAAACAGCCTGAATTCAGCACAGAGAGATACAGGTTAGGACTACAGGTCAGAGGGAAATGGTAAAACAAACTCTAATTTGCACAGCAGCAGAAAACATAAAAAAAGCTTGTATTTATTGTAATTCTGTTACCCTAACTGAGCTGTGATGCAGTTTGTGCAGAGCCAAGCCACCAACAGCACGCAGTGATTAATTTCCACTCAGCTGATCTTCTCCCATAACACACAAAACTACTTAGACCAACAGTCTTTCTCCTGGACAGAAATGTGTTAGTGATGTCTAGTATGAGCCACTGCTCTGGAACATTCCCACCTGAACCTCCCCAACTCATGAACTTTGGAGACCAAGGATACAAACACTGAACAAGTAGATATTAGCTCTGACTTCCTGTATTTGGCAGAGACCACTAAACACCCTCAAAACTGAAAAATGACATGTGGCAACACACTGCATTTGGTTGCACAGCACAAGGAGCCAGAACAGCCTACTCTTGCTTTTCTTCCCAAAACTATTTAAAGTTGCAACTGAACTTTTGCTGCTTAAATCCTTGACAAAAAAAATTTACACAAACCCGAGTTTCTTAAAATTCTGTAATCTGCTAAGATGGCTTTCAGTAATTTTTAACTTAATGCTTTCCAGCTATGAGTTATCCTGCAGGAAACATTTGCAAAAAACTGTATGTATTTAAAAGAGCAGTTTGTCATCACATGGGCTAAAATAAACAGGATTGAGAAGAGTAAATGAAGAAATACCTGAATCTTGCACCCTCTGCCTCCTTTTCCTGCTCCAGCACACCTGGCACCCCCAGACTGCCAATACCATACCTTGCCAACCACTGCACCTCTGGGCCTTATGAACAAATGTGTTTCAGTAAATACAGTCCTGAGCTTTTAGCAAACAATCAAGACGTGATTTCCTCCACAGTGTGACACGTCTCTGATAGGAAGCACAAGCTTGCACAGATTATTCAATATCATAAAGAGGCAAGGCACCATGGAAGCATAAACATAAAAAAACCCCCAGTATTTTAATGCTAAGGTGATAAAAACTCTTAGTATGAATTCTGACTTAATTAGAAAATTAAAAACGTTAAACCAAATTAGTATGCAATGGCACAGAGAAAGTATATACTGCAATCACTCACACACCCATGCCAATGAAAAGCATAAGCTAATGAATAAAAATAATAATTAAAAAATCAGACAAAATTGTGTGAAACATGTAACTACCACAAACACGTAGTGCAAAAGCAGGTGAGATGGAAGTAGCTAACCTGACTGGTTAGGGGAGTGGCTCACCAAGTCCCGAATGGGAGGCATGCCTACAAAAAAAAAGCAAGAAAATCACAGAAGTGTTACTTCAGCAAATGAGAGAACAGTCCCCAAAGCACTCACTGCTGTAAACCCAGTCCTTGGACCCCTTTTTCAGGACAGGTTTCTCTCAGAGCCAGCTGAGTCTCACTCTCTGCTCTGAATCACCTTCCCCACACGGGGAGCAGGGACATGACAACAAACTCAGCCTGGGGATGTGAGAATTAGCAATTCTGCTGCTTTAATGACACATGTCCATTACGACCTACTTGTTACACATTTGGCATTTAATGAGCCAATTTAACATGTCCTTAAAGGTTTGATTTATACAAAAAAGAGGAAGACTTTATAGTCAGTGAAACCAAAACCAGTTCATTTTGGACTGTACTAAGAAGCTGAGCGGTCAGCACTGAAACTTCAGCAAGTTCCTCTCCCCTCTCTGAACAGCACATTTGCTCCACCTCCAGTTCAGCACTCTGCTGCCTGACTGAGCAAACAGCAGCATCTGAGCGTGGCCCAATGCTGATTTAACCTAAGCACGTGCATAACAAGCCCTCATTCGCCCTCTTTCACATCCTCCTCCTGCCCTGTGCCACACAGGCATGGTACAGCATCAAACTCCATCTTTCAAACTCACAGATTTTATAGCTGGAGACTGTAACTGCTACACTGAGGGCAATGTTCCCCAAATGATCCACCCTTCATCACCACTAACTGCAAATCCCAACTGCTCCCCTCTTCCCTGACCCCTCTAACAGCTGAGAACCACCCCCAGGTTATAGGAGAGACCTTTTGTTCCCAAAGGCTGTGGCTGGGACACAACTCTGTGGCTCTGCTGTGAGATGCACCAGGATGAAGGCAGATGGGAGGAATCCAAACTGGAGCCCTGCCAGGGGTCTGTTGGTGCTCTCCTGTTCTGCTCTGGTTACAGTTGTAAGCAATTACTGCTGGAAATACTTCAGTTCATGATATAAATCATTTCATCGTGGAACAACCACTGGTTATTCCAAGGGGTTCCACAGAGCAGAGGTGAGCAAACACCAGGGCAGTGAACAACCCTTCCTTTCATGTGAAGTTTGCACATGGGGCATGTCACTGAAGACAACTAAACAGGGTATGAAAGTGTCCTGATAAAAGCTACTGAGGGAGATTTCTTAAAATAACCATCTTGGCACTGGCCTGGATCTGTTCCAGAAGCACTACAAGATATGAGCTTCATTTGTGTGTCTTTACTAAAACAATACGCCAAATATCCTAAAAACAGCAGGAAAAAAACCAGCCCACAGGCCTATCCTTCTTCAGCTTTACTTCTAGACAAAGCATGTTGATTTTCCAAACAGGAGACAACTGTTCACACAAAACACAGGTAAAGAGATGGGGTTTAGACCACTTATATAATTAAAAAATTCTCCAATACCAACGACTTAAAATCTTACTGTGCCCAGGGCAATCAAAAACTCGAAATTCAGCAGTATCTGCCTGCATTGCCTGGCTTTTATAAAGCACCTACCACACCATTCCAACCACAGCTGGAACTGGGGAGAGATCCCTCCAGGAATCACACACAAACCCACAGCCACTCCCAGTGCCAGCAATTCTGATCTCAACACTTGAAGCCACGGTTTTTCTTTTAGCCCTAAAATACAGATCAATCCCAGTAGCCACTGATTTAACCCCAGTGCCCATGGAAATCCTGTCCATGCAGGTGACCTACAGATCTGTCAAATTTCATGAGACTTTTTGATTGCAGCAGTAAAAAGAAGAGTACTTGAGGCTGCTGGTGGAGGCTGAAGGAGGAAGTAGGGAGAGTGAGCGAAACTGAGACAGGCAAATGACAAAAAAGCATTTCCTTTCAGACACAAAGGTGTCAGAAGACATCAGGTCCTGCTGGACGGGGCCTCCCCCACCTCACCAGTCAGACCAGAGCCTGAAACCGGGACACAAACCCAGCACAGAAAAATTGCCTTTCCATTATCATCTGGTCTATGTTTAGGAAAGAACATGACAACACATCCAAAGCAGCTGTTATTGCTGGTTATTCTAGGGAAAGAGACCTCCCAAGCACACACGAGGCACCAAGAAAGGAGCCCTGAGTGCCCAGGCTCAGATGGCAGCTGTGAGCCTTCCTGGGACACACGGAACACCAGGAGCAGAGCTCTGACAGGGACAGAGCTCTGACAGGAGCTACAGACATTCCCCCAAGGTGACAAAGTGATCTGGCCAGCCCTGCTCTCCCTGAAGGACCCTGAATCTCGCTGATTGCAGACACACCATCCAAATAATCAGGGTATTACACGGAACAGCACTGGGACATCCTGGCAGTGCCCAGCCCCAGGGTGTCCAATCTCACCAGCACAAAATCCTGGAAAACTGAGCAAACCTGGGAGAATTGCAGTACACAAATGGGAATCCAGCTAATTGAATACTGGGCTGGTGTTCACAGAAGAAGTACAACAGAGAACAGAACACAAACCCTCTGGATGCAACTGGGAGACTTACTAGGCTGTATAAGCAGTAACACTTCTTAAATTAGTTTACATGTGAATTTTCATTTAAATCACCACTCTTATTTAAATCACCTTGCTACACAACTTGACCAGTAGAGTATACATGCTGCAGCAAAAGTTTCAGCTTAATGAAAAGTGACTTCAAACATCACTATGTTTGGACAGGAACAACATCGTACAGGTGAAGCAAAGAAAATAAGCTACTTAAAAATTACCTGTTGCAATGGGAGAGTTCTATCAGTATGTTACAGAAATAATACTGGAAAGTTATATGAGAAACATTCCTCAAGGACTCATGGATAAACTGCTTCCAGTACTTTGCTTACTTTCATTTTAAACCCTGTTTCTTCAACATGCAGCAATCAGAACAGCTCAAAATTTAACTCAAACTTGAAATTTCAAGGCTATTTGCAGGGTTTTATTCTTTCTTTTTGTTTTTTTTTTTGCTGAAGGGGCTGAAAGTCACATCCTTTGTAGTCTATAAAACATTAATTTTGATAAACACTGGATATTCAGTAAAGTCACAGAAGAAACTATTTGTGGGAAAAAGTTACATCATCACTGCTACGTGCACATCAAAATATAAATACAAGTACAAAAATAAGAAAGCATTAAATATTGGCATGCAGTAATACCAAATCCCTTTGAAAAGCCAGATCCCTCGCAGAGAGTTACTTTTTTCCAGACAAAAATAAATTACATTCATATCCTGTAAAATTAACTGAACTGCATGTCAGTGCAGTCACTGAACAGCACATCCTACACATGTAACAGGCAAGTTCAGCTGCCTGAAGGTGCATAACAAACCAAAATAACAAAATATGAATGAACTTAAATAGCAGTAAAGGTAAAAGTGGATCCGTTCTGTAATACAACCAAGCTTTGGGTGAAAATAGTGGGAAAAACTCTGACCTGACAATAAAAGACAATCCTGATATCCTGAACAAGCTGTACCCTGGCTGGATCTCCAGGTACAAAGTTAAAAATGAAAGCTAAGTCTCAAGGTGCTGTTCAGAATCACATAAAGAAACGCGCTGGAAGGGGCTTTGAAGACCACTCAGTTCCACTGCCCTGGGTAGGGACACCTCCCACTGTCCCAGGTGCTCCCAGCCCTGTCCAGCCTGGCCTTAGGCACTGCCAGGGATCCAGGGGCAGCCACAGCTGCTCTGGGCACCCTGTGCCAGGGCCTGCCCACCCTCACATTCCTTCCCAATATCCCATCCAGCCCTGCCCTCTGGCAGTGGGAAGCCATTCCCTGTGTCCTGTCCCTCCATCCCTTGTAAATAGTCTCTCTCCATCCTTCCTGTAGGCTCCCTTCAGGTTCTGGAAGGCCAAAATTAGGTCACCCCGGTCTCCTCTCCAGGTGAACATTCCCAGCTCTCCCAGCCTTTCCTCCCAGCAGAGCTGCTCCATCCCTCTGCTCACCCTGGTGCCTCCTCTGGGCTCTCTCCAGCAGCTCCAGGTCCTCCCTGTGCTGGGATAGGGCTGGGTCAGCTCTGCAGGTGGGGTCTCACCTGAGTGGGGCAGAATTCCCCCCTCCCTTGCTGCCCAGGCTGTGGGATCAGCCCATCTCTGGGATAGGCCCTAAAGACCCTTCTTTATGGGGTGTCTACCAAAACTGGACAAAGCAACCAAGGTGCGTTGTACAGCCCACGCTTGGATGAAGGCTGAGGACAAAGACTGGCAACCTGCAGCACAGCAGAGCTCACACTGGCATCCCCACCATGTCTGCCACTCACTGCTGCCCACAGCAAGCCCCTGACACAAGGGCTGAAGCTCCAGTATGGAACCTGCCCAGAGAGCCCAAAACCACACGGCAACATTCACTGCCGAGCTCTGACACAGGAAAGGATCTCCTCATGCTACAGCTTACAGTGAAGTTTCAATAACGTTGGCTGAAATATTCCCCTGATAACTGAATTTAAGCAGCTCGACCTTAGCTGAAGGAAAACAAAGGTACCTGCCCTCACCTGGCTGTTTTTTGCTGCTGTTGGGCACTTCTCCGTTGGTCACGGGCTGGTTACTGGTGCCAGTGCTGCCTCCTGCCTGGCCGTTCAGCACCTTGGGAGCGGAGCCCAGGTTTGCAGCTATCCCAGGTAACTGCTGCCCTCGCTTCAGAAGCTGCTTCTGTTCCTGGTGCCGGAACCGCGGTGGCACTTCCCGAGGAGGGTACCGAGGCAAGGGCTGCTGCTGGCTGCTGGCTGCGGCCCGCTTGGCATTATTAGTAGTGCTGGTTCCTGTGGAAGTGCCGCTGGAGGTGACGGGCTGGGGCTGGCTTACACTGGTCTTGGTTTGTTCTGGCACTGCCCCCACCCCCAGGAAAAAGAAAGTGGGACAAAGTTATTCATGTGAACGGCAACTTAAAAAATTGAAGACTAAGTCAGTATTATTAGAGGTGTTTATGTATGATGTAATGGCAGCATTTCTTTTGATTCAAGCTGTAACTCATCCCTGAGAAGAAGGTCTGTTATCCCTCAATCACACACCCTCATGGCACTGACCTGGAAGCAGGAACATGCTTTGCTATCACTCCTAACCAAGTTATCTTAGTTACAGTATGCTACTACTGACCAGCTTTCTACAGCCTTTTGCCAACAAATCAGCACTGTGCAATTTATTTCAACACTTAATCTTTTTTTTAAGAAAACGTTTAAATTTTAAATTATTATGTTTAAATTATTACTAAAAAAAAAAAGTTTCCCATTTAAGTACTAAATATAGAAAACTGCTCTGGCCTGGCCCAAGAAGAACAAGGGGCAAGCAGGACTTAGAGAACATGTTGCTAAGGCTTCCCTGCTTTAAGGAGCCCAAGATCCAAAGTTATTCCTGCCCTCGAGTGACTGCTGCCAGCAGGAACGGCTGCCAGCACAGGGAACGCTGCACACAGCCCGGCAGGACACTGCTGGCACTGGGAAAATGCCAAATGTGCAACTGCAACTCCAAATTATCTCAGCCCCGACAGCACGGCCCCAGCAAGGCCAGGGGAAGGTCACACCGTGGGCAGAGGTGACAGGGGACACACCAAAGCCACACGTCTCAGCCCCACAGCCCAGCCCAGCTGGGGCAGTGCAGGGACAGGGGAGCAGCCAGGGCAGCAGGCAGGAAGGCACTCTGAGCTCCTGCTGTGGGACTCTGCCATCCCTCCCAGCTGCAGGGCAGCTCTGTCCCTCCCTCACAGTATTGACATGTTCGTGTACTTTTCAAATTTCTTGGATGAGATATCCATAAAGTGTCCTAATATTTATTGTGCAACTTCCCAGTTACCTCAGTACTTGACCATGACCTCCCTCAGCACCAGGAATAATGTTACTACATGACTGAGAATGTGGTTTCCAGGGGCTTTTAAAATCTTTTAAATACGTGTAAAGACCATGTTATCATTCACTTTCAGGAACCGAGTCATGGGAATACAACAAAAATAAAAACAAACTCAAGTTTTTATTTAAGGAATCCATTTGAATGTTGTCAGTGCTGCTCATGGTATAATTTCTGTTTATTTCTACTTTACACATTCTATTTTGTGAAAAAAAAACACAAAATAGAAGCCTTCAGAATAAAAAGTCACTGAAGAATCACCATCTGAGTTGTGTTTTAATGGAATATTGCATTTTGGCTGCTTAAGGGAAGCAGAAAAGAAAAACTCTGGAGACCTCCTTGTCTGACAGACAGGTGGGCAGAAGTGTCAGGGTGAGGACACCCAAGTTGAGCTGCCCCTCCCAGGGCCCCCAGCTCCCTCTGGGCACAGCAGGACCCAGCTCTCAGCTGGCTGGAGAGGGACAGAACTAAGGAGAGGAAGGGCCAGGACACAACCCAATTTATTGTACAGAGCACAGGGAACAGAAGGCTATTAGATAAACAGAGAAGTTGATAAAGATCACAGCCACCACTTCAGATTTCCTCAATTTAAGCTGTTCCCTGAATTAAGGGATTCCTTGCAAAATATTCTGATGCACATAACGAAACAACTAATTGTGATTCTGACTTCTGGTTCAAAACTCAACTTCACAAATAGGAAATAATAAATAATCAATTTCATTTGGTGTTTCTAAAGTTTCTCGAATTATAAATAAACTGCAAGTGACTAAGCCCTGAAGCAGGGGGGAAGAGGTGTTATTTAAGCAAATTGCTGAGAATTCATTGACAATTTAATGCAGAAGGACTTTGCACATTTCTGTGATCCGGGTACTGTAACAAGCTCTGAAATTAAAACACATTTGTTCACACTCCACAACCTGTGTAACCAGTGCCCAAACCACAACTTCTGGTGCTCTCCCTGTGCCTCCTGCCCCAGCTGACTCCAGGGATGACCCAGGGAGCCTGGAGCACAGTTCCACTGAGCTGAGCTGAGAGGGACACACAGAAACCCTTCCTGCAGCCACAGGACCACATGCAGCCATCAGTGCAGGGACACGCACACTCCTTCAGCCTCTGGCACAGACTATTCCAGCTCCTCTTCCTTCCACTGCCACCTTCAGCAGAAAATACAAACACACCTCGCTGGAAGAGATTTTAACACGACATGCAGCACCCGCTAACATGGTCACTGAGTCACGTCTCCTTCCCTGCCCCTTCCACTCCTGCACCACTGCTCCTCTGGGGTAAAGTGAAATAATTTCCATCTGACATTCCCTGGACTCCCAGACAGAGCTGCCAACAGCATGCCCAGGGCAGCCCTAACACTTTACTTTCCTAATTAAAGCTCCTTTAAGAACAAGTGTGTTAGAACAGACCCCAAGGGACCTGCAGGAACTCAAATCACTTTGGACTATCAAGGAGTGCAACAAATAAACAAGGTGCTCGCTGCCCAGCCAGCCCTAAGGCATAGCACCAACAGCACTTCTCTAACAGCTTATGAATATTATATTTCACATATATTCTAAGCATTTGTTTCCTTAGCAAAGATGGCAATTCTCTCTACTATGATAGCAGCAAATTGTATAACACATTTGCCAGGTCCCAGGGCTAGGCTATAGAACATGCAAACTCCACAATTATATGCTAATTTTCAACCAAAATTATCCAAAGTGCAACGGAATTCCCTTGCCTTTGCTTCCCTCAGAACCGCAGAGTAAGTTTCAAGCTATAAAATTCACCCTGTCCAACATTTTCTGCTCCACAACTTCTCAGAAGGCGAAATAACACATTAATATTCCAATATGGCTACTAGGAATTCCAGCGCCCCTAAATCGCTATCTTAATATGCTAATTTGCTCTAAACAAGTTGCTTGTTAATAAAAGTTTGCTACACACCGGTTTTTTATTTTGAATTGTATTAAGGCAGAAAGGCAATATTAACAGACTTACAGTTTACCACAGTTAACTGACTAGCACCAGCAAGTTTACAGAAACCGGCATTAAAAATGACAGATTTTCATAAAGAACAAACCTGCTGCAAACCCTCAGAGCAGGGGATGGTGGAGTTACACTTTAGAGAGAGATTCCAAAGAAAGACGCTTCCAACTTGTGTTGCTTTCCCACTCTGCAGATTTCATTAGAAAATGGAGGAGAAGCATGGTGTCATTTTACTGCTCCAGGAGCTGCCTGCCAACTCCTCCTGGAGCAGGGGCCCAGGGACTCGCACTCCCCCTCCAATTAAAAAAAAAAAAAAAAAAAAAAAAAAATGGCAGCTGCTTGAGGAACTTTAATGCAGATGGAAAACAGTTTCTCCCTGGCACCAAAGCGGCGCGGAGAGATCAAATGCTCGGCTGCCCCGCACAAAGAAGGGCGCGGGGCTGGCAGGGGAAGGCTCGGCGCTGCGGCCGGCGCTGCCCCCCGAGGAGCGCCCGCTCTGCCCGCAGGGCATGGCCCGCAGCCGGCAGCGCCCGAACGCCCAAGGGCAGACACAGCGAGCCTGCCTGTCGGGCCGGCCGACACACACACACACACACACACACACGTAAGATGTAGTGCTAGAATTTTCGTGGTGGAAAAATGGCCGCAGCTGTGTGAGCTCGGAGCTGCTCTGGAAAATATCTCGGTGTTTGCCAAGGCTTTAACCCCTGCGGGTCCGCGCGGAGGTGAGCGCGCCCTTCCCGCCGCGCAGCCCCATCCCCTGCCCTCCTCCAGGCACCCCCAGGCTTAAAGCTAGCAGGAGAGCTTTTCCAAGCAGGAAAAGCACCGTCAGGCAAGCGAAAACCCCGACAGAGCCCAGCAGCGTCTGTGCAGTCGGGCCATTCCGCTTCGCACAGAAGAACAAGCATAAGAAGTTTCCAAGGTGGGAAATATGAGTCAAAGATTTCAATTCCACACCCAGCTATTTTTAGAGCACTTTCCGTTTCAGTGGGCAATTCAGTTTACTCCGCTCTGCGATGAAAGTGGCACTTTCTGGGCTGCAGCGACTGCTCCCCGAGCCCAGCTCCCCCAGCTCCGGGCACTGCCCATCGATTGCTGCACATCCACACACACAATTATTGCTGCACATCCACACACACAATTATTGCTGCACATCCACACACACAATTATTGCTGCACATCCACACACTCAATTATTGCTGCACATCCACACACACACAATTATTGCTGCACATCCACACACACACAATTATTGCTGCACATCCACACACTCAATTATTGCTGCACATCCACACACACAATTATTGCTGCACATCCACACACTCAATTATTGCTGCACATCCACACACTCAATTATTGCTGCACATCCACACACACAATTATTGCTGCACATCCACACACTCAATTATTGCTGCACATCCACACACTCAATTCCTGCTGCACATCCACACACTCAATTCCTGCTGCACATCCACACACTCAATTCCTGCTGCACATCCACACACTCAATTCCTGCTGCACATCCACACACTCAATTCCTGCTGCACATCCACACACTCAATTCCTGCTGCACATCCACACACTCAATTCCTGCTGCACATCCACACACTCAATTCCTGCTGCACATCCACACACTCAGTTGTGTGCAAAGCGGTTCCAGCCCCCCTGAGCCCCCAGCCCGGAGCACCAGGCACAGCACAGCTCAGACTCCCTCCCCACACAGCCTTCCTTCCCCCCGGTGTCCATCAGCACTGCCTGCACAGCTCTGGCTCAGAGGAGATTCAGCACAAACGGGCTGACCTGTCTGTCTCTAACAGAACCGACTTTAAACACAGCAAAACGACATGTTTTGCCATGCTAGAAGGAACACCACAACTGACAATTCCACAGTGCTTTCAACAAATAGGAACTCAAACCATCCGTGTTTTTTTCCTAAAATACCTGGTACAAGAGCACTGGGAAGGCACATGATGTGCCAGCTGCTGCACAAACAGATAAACTTTCCACTTAGCAACTAACTAACAGACTTGCCTCTAACTCTCCCAGCCACCTCCTCCCTCCTTTAATAAAACCAGCTGGATCAAAGCAGGCAGGTCAGAACCCCTGAAATCTGCAGGAATGCCATAGGTGCATTTTTAACTGCAGTACTGTGGCATTAAAATGCTGCTGGTACCAGAAACATCCTTAGCATCTTTTTCATTACTTTCATTCCCAATCCTGACAGGAAAACTCCCAGCTCCATGAACTTCCTTGGAAGGTTCTTGTCATTTTATATGAACACTGGGAGCTGCTTCAGCTGGTACAACAGCAATTTCTTCCTTAGCTAAAACAACAGTTTGGAGCTGTCCAAACTACACTTAAAACCAAGAAATACCCTCCCTTCCCGCCCCCAGCACTTAACCAGCTTCTTTTCTGAAAGAGGCACATAATTCTGAATTATTTAGAGATCCTATACTCTTGTATTTTATCTTCAGCTCATGCACAGAATAAATTATTTAAGACATTAACGTGATGGAAACTTGGAAACTAATGAAACATTAATTTGCATCCTGAATACAAGGAGGCAAAACTGGTGAAACAAGGCAAGAGCCATGTGCAACACAAGCTCCGCATTTTGTTCCTATAGAAACTGTAGCAAAAAGTTGTGTATCTGCATCTCATGATGTCTTTCATTCCACAGCACTGCCAGTTTAGGTTTCTCTGACAACTCTAAATTCCTGCTGAACTTTATTAAATACCCTTTAAATAATAACATAATTAAGCTGGAACTTAACACTTCCATCCGTGAATGTTAAGCCTCAAAGCAGAAAAAAATAATAATACAAAATTTTTTAATTACTCTGTCCTTCAGAAGAAAGACATTTTCATTCCATGTGAAGATTCCCACTGGGTAGCCTCCCAAGCAGAATTCCTGCCCTCCTGGTTCATGCTATTTTTATCCATTTGCTTGTGCAGCCTCAGCCCTGATGTGACACCAGTGCAGCCCAAGCACATGGGTCAGATGGGCACTCCAAGTGCTCATTATCATGCAGCAAAATCTTCTATCATTTTCCTTCTTCACTGTCTCTTCAGACATGTTTTTTTATCACTTCAAATAAAGAATAAACCCAGATATTTTCATAATTCTTTAAATCTGGTCTATTATCCTAGAAGCCTTATGGCAGGAGTGCACAGAAGAAAACCAACCCTTAGCCTGTACTCAAACACAATTCCATGCACTGCCTGAAAAAGCAAATGAAGAATATTTATTAACTATAATAGTCTTCCAGCAATTGTATTAATTATTCTGTCCTGTGCCCAAAGACAAACCTGGAACTCCCAATGAATTTCAGTAGCCAAGGGGTGGGATCCCTGGCCTGGTGCAGCTCAGAGGATGGTGGGACACAAACAGCAGCTTCCAGGAAAGCTGCAGCACTCCTGCAGCTCACTCGAGGCTCTGGCAGCTCCCTCTGCCTCCAGCAATTCCTTTCTCAAAACCAACCCATCAGCCTCCCCAGGCAGCACAACTGCCCACTCACAGCAGCACGGCTGCCTGGCTCCCTCCCCACAGCATCCTCACACACCAAAGATCCACTGCTCCTCCTCAACCCAGGTGTTTGTCCCACCTGAACACAGCCAGCAGAGCACACACTGCACTCAGAAATGCCAGCTCCACTGTCTCTCCTGAGAGCTGGGAATGGGTGCTGCAGGGCACAGGGCATGAGGACACCTGCCTGCTCCCCTCCCAGCTGGGATGTTCTGTCACCCACCCTGAACGGGCACTTCCCTGCCTCTTCCCCAGCACACTGTGTCCTCTGCCAGCCCCCTGCCTTCAAGCCCACCAGCCTTCAAACACTGTTGGGTTTTTCCAGCAGGAATTACATCTCTGCTAAGCAGGGCTCTGAAGCTCCTGGAGTGTCTGTCCCTGCTCCAGTGAGTGCTAAATTAAACCAGTGTTCCCAGAAAAGAGGGTTTCAGCAAGCACTCCACATGAGCACCTCAGCAACTCCTGTGCACTTCCCAACTAACGGGAGGAGCTACAATTCAAGAGAAAGTGAAAAGAATCTTTCTTCCCCTTTTTAGAAGCTGGTTGGGATGGAGATCCATACAAACCCCACCAACACTCAGAAACCACAGTGCTCCCACCTGCCATGAATATTGAAATTACAGCCTTTGGATACTGGCACCCTGATCATTTTGCAGGGTAAGCAGGAGTTAAAACTGGACATACTAATTACTTGTCCATCATGTGTTCCCAATCCCAGCTGTGCTTAGAGAATTTGTAAATTAAGTTTCAAACAGATCCATCACATTTATTCTGAAGTGTTGGTGCACTTTTCAAATGAAGCAAAAAAGAGGAAGGAAAAAAGCAAGCAAGGAAAGGAACTCTGGGTGTTATATCTATGCCTGGTGCTCTGTAAGTAAATAGGAATGGAAAACAGGAAGATCAGCAACTCCAATCCCTGGATAAACCCTTTGCTGCTACTCTTCTAGACTTCAGTGGTCACTTTGAAAAAGTGCAGCTGGAGTCTCAAGGGTCCCATCTGTCACTTTTGGGAGGAGATTTCAGGTGACACATTTGATTCAACATTTTTAAAACCCCGAATTAATACACAGAGTAGAACTAACTGTAAAGTAACTTACCTTTGATTTTTTGTTCAATGGCCTAGAACAAGAAAAAAGAAGTGTCAGTGATTTGTGCAGATAAGAGAGAAACCACATGTACACGTGCCACTTCATAAAGCAACATTAGCTTTTGACTTTCCTCTTTTTAAATGGTTTCAAGTTATTTAATTATCTACTTCAGAAGCCTTTCTCTAACCAACCCAGGCCTATTATTCCTTATGTTTAAAAAGCTGTTTAAATGTTATAGAAGACAAAATTAATTTGAAAGATAACTACATGAAACAGACTGAATTAAACTTGCAAATTAAGATGTTTTAAGTGAGTTAAAAACTGTGCCTGGAAGCAAAGAGCTGCCACCACTTTTATTGCAGAACAAGGCAGGGAAGGGGAAGTGACCTGGAAATGGAAAAGAATAAGAGAGCAAATGCCAAAGCTTCAAGTCTTTCATTTGCAAGATTCAGTGGGTTACACCTGTGATATGGCCAAAATGAGAGATCCATTTGAATGAAAGTTTACCACAGGATAAAATGGGAGAGGAACATTTCTTGTATGGAAGTGCACCTCAGTGTGTGGTTTTAACTGCACACCACAGTGAGAGTGTGCTCAGGAAGGGCCTCCCTAAAGCACCAGTTCCTCCTCTGTGCTCCAGTGCTGCTCTCCCTCTTCCCCAGCCTCCCAAGGAACGGAGCTGCACGTGGGGCCACCACACACCCCCACAACTCCTTATGCTTTTGGTCAACAAATATGGTTAAAGCTTCTACTCTGAAGCCCTGGGTGTGCCCTCAGAACCAGGGTTCTGTGTTCCAGCACCTGGCTGAGCCAAGTGCTCACACTGCACCAAAAGGCCACTGGATACACCAAGAACGCTGCTCAGCACCAGGATGGGGGCACAGCACACACACTGGTGTTCTGCTAGTAAATACACTCACACTGAGGTGCTTCAAACCTGAGACTGCCTCAGCTGACTATCAGGAAAAAGAAGGGTTGTCTCAGAAGAAAATTTAGTTTTGTAAGAAGCTACACAGAGCCAATTACAATGCTCAGTATGTCAGTTACCTCTAAATAACTGTGAGCACATTTAAATTTAAGACATTAAATGAATAGGAAAACAGCTGGTTTTACTAATGATGAAACAAGTCACCCCAAGCACAGGAGTTTATTCTCAGTGCTCCACATACCTTTTTTTGAGCAGCTTCCTTCTTCTTCTTGTCTTCTTTTCTCTTTTTCCTTTCTTCCATCAACTGTTCTTCCTCTTCTTGCACTAAATCCCTGAACCACACAGTTTGTAATTAACTCTCCCAAAATACAATCTTTACACACTTAGATTCATTTTAGAACAATTATTTCACAGTGACAGAAAAGGAACTGGGGAATTTTGCTTCTAATTGGATCCTATTTCTACAGGGACAGTCCCTCAGTGCAAGCCACCAGTGACAGGACTTGAAGTGCAGATGTGGTGTCAAGCTACATGTAAGGAGTTCTTTCTTCCAAAGCTTATGACGAAGACTTAGACTTGAATTTGGTTCAAAAGCCAGAAAATTCAGACGTTGTTTGATCTCCCCCTGAACTGGTGTGACTGAGCTCTGGCACATCCCAGCCTGGTGTGCCCCTGCACGCAGCCCAAGCCACACACACACACCCTGTGCATCTGCCCCAGCTCCCCATCCCAACCACCCCTGCCAGGAAACACCCAGTGTGGGCAGGGGCAGAGCACAGCCGGCACCAGCAGGGCCCTGCCAGAGCTCCCTGACCAGAAACTAAACCGTAACTTGTCAGAAGTGAAACCAAAACTGGGGATGGTAACTAACATCATTTGATACACGGTATTTCTGCTCAAACCAGGGCCCAGCACAACAGCACTGTCCAGCTTACGCTGCTTAAAAACAGACTTCAGGAGTTTTTTGGAGGAAAGAACCAACAATGTCAATATGGGGCAGTGAGTACATGGTTTGGATCTGTCTCGGAACACTGAGCTGGCTCCTTTTTCACCACAAACCACCCAGAAACCTCCAGTTTTAAATAAGATAGTTTGATGTCTGTCAGAAGCAATGCAAATTGAATGTATTAAACCACAAGGTAGTCCACAGGTACTAAAACTTCCATTACTTTTTTAGATATATAAACAACCAGTTAATTCTACTTTTAACTCAGCACAAGTCCATTTCTAAGTGAGTGCAGGCATCAGCTCCCACTGACCAAATCCTGGCTTCTAAGATTTTTCCAGTAACAGAAAGCAATCATTAATTACTTCTTTTAAGAAAGAATGGCCTCTGATGTGCTAAGGTATGCAAAATAATTACCCAAAAGTGTTATTTCTGAGGAGCCCCCCCCTCCAGCAGTGCCAGAGGAATCACAACCCATCAAACACGATGTGGCTGTTCTGCATTTTATCACAGCTTCATCAGCTAGCTGCATTTTATCACAGCTTCATCAGCTGGCTGCAGGACACTCTCACTGCAAAAGCAATCCTGCATTTACAATTAGGTCTCAAAAATGACTTCATGGACAATAAGAGCTCAGACACCTAACTACAGAAACAATTCCAGCTGGCCAGTTCCATTTAGAGCAATCCCTGTGCAAGTCTGAGGTGATGATTAACCTGCAGTGACATCCATGCTCCACAGAGGTGACACTGCAGTCAGTTTTACCCCTCACTGTCACACCCCGAGCATTTGGAACCACAGGGATGTTGGTGATACTGATCCCCAGCATGGGTTAATTTGGGACAGTCCAAAGTTTAACAGGCAATTTGAACTGGAGAAAAATAGGGAACAGCTCCTGTAGATCCCAGCTCCTTCCTGACACGATACCCAGCTCATGGCCAGCTCCTTCCACTCAGAGCAGAACCACTGCCTGGCTCCTTGGGAACTCCTCTGACTGCCTGCTGGGGCCACAGCTGAGTTACAGCATCTATAACAACCTGAGCAGAGTTCTAGGAGCTTGCTTTGTAAAACAAATTTCAGTCTGTCACATGCCAAAACTGCATTAACTGGAAAATCATTCTGCTTTTAGAAGAAAGCTGTAGCAGGTTCAAGAGCAAGCAGAATGCAAAGTAGTATTTTCACAGGAAAAAAAAAACACCTCATCAATCCTGCTACAGTTAAATCAACACAATTACATTTCATTTTGGGAATACAGATGCTAACAACTAACATACCAATATCTCTGCAATATTCAACCACAGCATCGTTGGGGTTTTTTTCACACAGCAGCAACAGAACTCCTAAATTCTGACATCGTGTTCATTCAATTTTTATCTTTCTAAGACAAAGAGATTTTAGATTACAAAACTAGCTTAGATATAAAATCCTCCTATGATTAGGATCAGGACTCTAGGTATTCCCCAGATAAAAAACACCAACCTATAGTTCATTATAAATTTTTAAGAGTACTAATTACCACAACAACAAAAAATCTCAGAGCAAAACTAACCCAAGTGGTACAACAAAGCAGCAGCAGCAAAGCCCTTCCTGTCCCTGCCCTTCCCTGAAAACTTAACCCTTCAAGTAAGACAGGCCTGAGACAAAAATTCCCATTTGCCTATGAAGCCATCAGTGTCACACAGAACAGCTGTATTTCCATTTCTGACAGCTGGCAGCACGAGTCTCCTTTATTCCTCCCTACACACAAATCCATGGGCCTCTCACCAGACAGCAAATGATGGGATTGACGCCTCTGACTCCAGCCTCTGTTAGAACTCATAACAAACAAGCTCCATTTCTGATGTTGCTCCTTGAGGAACAGAAGTGGAAGGTGGCATTTCCCATTTGTCACCTGGGACTACCAGCTCCCTGCTCCTCAGGACAAACCAGCAGCAGCTCCAGGGTCCCTCCCAGCACGGGAAGCCCGCAGGAACCCGGCCCGCTGGTACCAGCACAAAGGCAGAAAATTAACAGTAAAAATTAAATTAAAAGTGCCTTTGCTGGGCTTTTCCCTAACCTGGGAGACTCAACCCATGGACCTTGTGTGGCCAAAGTGTTTGCAGCAGCACGCTGTTCTGTCTCTGTCAGGTGGCAAGGAAGAGCAGGGAGTGAGCATTCCAATTGATAACTGAATATACAAACAGGGCTCTGTGATCTCCCCTCTCAGACACCCAACCCTCACCACAACACACAGGCAGTGTCCTCCTCCTCCTGGGAAACGGGATTAGCTCGCTCAAGGTTACATGGCCTGAGCAGAAAGGCAAACCATATTTTTTAATTTAGATCAAGTGAAAATAAAACACCCCGGCAATAGGAAATCCACATCGGAGACAGAACAAAGGCCTCTGGTTTCAACAGCTTAACTTGAAAGGTGCTTTATTTTCTAGTCAGGTAAAATGAAAATGGATCTTGATCTCAGGAGAGACTGCACATTTGATGGCTCTGAGGACAGGCAAGCAGAAGCTGCTGTTATCTGTATAAATTTAAGCAGACCGAGGGTCAGATAAATATTTACTGTTATTTATTTAGCAGTAAATTTTTGTTCCAAGTGTGTACCCCAGCATAATTCTTCTTTGTATACAGGGGGAAAAAAACCAACAAACTACTAAAATGCTTTCCTCAATTAAGCTATTAAAAAAAAAACAAAACAAACAAAACCAACTTTTTAGTCTTCGAAGACAGGTTATCAAGACAGTACAAGGCATTTTATTTTTGTACGGCTTGATTTGTTATTTGGCTTCTGAAGTGGAAAAAGCTGTCATGCTCAAACTGCAAACATTTCAGGTAATATTTGTATCAAAACATGCCTCACTTATCACTTTACTTCTTGAAAAAAAGAGTACTATTAATCTTTCATTTCTAAAGCTCCACCTTAGCATTGTAAAAACACCTGAGCTGAAACAGACATATTTAACCTTTATTCTTATGTTGCAGAAGAGCAAATTCAAGTTCACCCGTATTTCCCCTGGCAGACAGGCTGAGGAGGCAGCAATTAAGGTTTGTGCAGCTTTGCTATCTTTGCTGTTACAATATATCAAAGGGCAACATGTCTTGCCACAATAAAATCAGAATTTTATCTCCACACTGAAGAAATGAGGGTTGCAAGAATCCTGAGCCCCCTGTCACTGGAGGGATGAACAGAGGCATGGAGCAAACATACAAGAATTAGAAGTGATTATACACAGCAGTCTCTGAAACCAATGTAAAATTTCCAGTGATGGACATATTAAAAATATTTTTTGAAAATCAATAAATAAATCCTTTCTACCATTTGCTCTTCTTCTAGTTATAAATTAACTTGCAGTGCTACAGGTGGAACACTGCCAGGTATCTACAGGTAAGTATCAGGGACTGAAAGATCTTTAACAATCCTGCAAAGGCAGCACCACGTGTTCAACCTACAGCTGATCTTCTACAGACTTTCAAATATTGCTGATACTGATAAATCTTCTGTATTCTGACCTACAAGTTCCCTCATCTCTCAGTTTTCAGAAATGACACAATTACATAAAATTGCCAATGAAAGTGATTTCTCAGGTTCTGTAAAAACCAACAGCTAGCTTTCCTACTCACCAGCATCCTACAAAGATCAATTATAAAATGTATATTTTGATTAAAATGGGATCCTACAATTCCTTTATCGATGCCATCCACAAAACAGCACACAAACCAAAGGAGCACTTGGAGTTTATGGAACAGACACCAGTACTTTGAAGTTAACAAAACAACCCCAACAAACCCTGCCAGCACTTCAGATGGAAATGCTCTGGCACCTGAACCCACCCAGCGTGTTCCTGGGAGCACTGAGAGCCTCAGGCAGTGAGAACAAAACAAACCCACTCATTTCCAGACGTGTGTGTGTGTGTGTGCGTGTGTGTGTGTGTGTGTGTTCTTTCCAGCTATTAACAGAGAGGAGAGGTGCTGCCAAGCTAAAAACTGGAAAAAAAAATACTTCAATGAATAATTAATTAGCAAATGTGTATCAGCTACTTTCTTTTTTTGCTTTTAAATACCTCAGTCATTAAATTACCACCCTAAAAGTGAAGCAACAGAATTCTACCTGCCATGTCTGCCACTACCAGTTACCTGGAACCCACTCAGCTTTCCCATTTCCCTAATACAGAAGCTGGCCCATCAGAATGATGCTCCCAAACACAGGGACTACAAACGGACCACAATTCTGGAATATCTCTCTTAGTTCTGCCCTTGAGCTCCATCCAAGATGCTGGCTGCTACATAAGCAGGCAGAATACGGATCTCTTTCCCAGAAGTTTATCATCCAGCTGCACCAGACTCCAGCAGCAGCCATAAACAATTCCTATCTTCCTGTAAAAAATGAGGAACCGAGGCAGGCAGATGAAACTGCTCCTCCAGAAACAACTGCTCAAGCCCAGCACCAGCTCCAGGCTGCTGCAGTGTCCCTGCTGCAGAGGCAGCACTGCCTGCACAGGGGCTGCTGGAGACTCAAACACCACAGGGACCTCATGGGGACCACCTGCAACCCTGCACAGCCTCTAAAGGTGTCTCTGGAGGAGAAAGGCAGGTGTCATTTTACCCAAGTACCTGTGAAGGTCTTGAAAGCATCAACAAAATGTTTTCTCTGCAATAAACTCCTCCTACTACACAGCAGATATCTCTCCATAAGAAGTTTATCAGGAAAAAGACCCACCCCCAGAAACCCAGCAGGAAATCAAATGCTTACACATCAACAGAAACAACTACGCTTCTCCCTGGTTTTATATGTCTCTATCACTGGCCCAGCCCTATGTTTTCCCTGCAGCAGATAAGAAAAGTATCACAGAAATATGGTGGTTATTACTACATGAAAGTGTAAAAATCAATTGTACAGTAGTAACTTTACAGAATACACGGATGAAATCTAGAGGTGAAAAGTTTGCTCTCCCAAAAGATGGCCAGTCTGCAAGCCAGGTGGGCAGAATCACAGGTGGATGGAAGCAATGGAGACTCTTCCCTATGGTTTGCATGCTTGTGAAGCAACAGTCAAACCCCTGGGTTTGGGAAAATGATTGTCAACGTATTTCAGATATTTACCTTCTCTCAGTTCCACATAAATGAGGCAGGAAAGCCCTGTTTACCAAACAGAATTGAAAAGTTATTGCTTAAATCAGAAGAACTAAATGGTGATTTTTAGCAGTCCCGATTTTAACCAGATTTAACTCTTAGATTTCCCCAGTTAACAGCAGACAGCTCTTGTTGTGGCTGATCAGGTGACATTTAATTTGTAACATCATGCCACAATAGAGTGTGCAATGGATTTCTTTGAATCACTTTCACAAGTCATGCACTAAGCTCATTCTTGAGACCAGGAGTACTTGCACAGCACCAGGCATGTATGAATTTTAGAGACAACACAGACCAAATGAGGATTCTTTTCCAAAAGGCCAGACAAGCCAAATGCTAATCCTGAGTGTAAAACAGGAATAGCTCCAACTGGATAAGCAAGCTGCACTGAAAGCTGTAATACTTATCCTATCACAAACCCACAGCCTAGGCCAATATTCCCAGTAAGATTAAAAAGTGTATTTGCTACCTATTAATTTATAAGCATAAACTGCAGAAATGACTTTAGAACACACACAAAGCAAAGCCAACATCCCGTGGAGTTCACAGTCTACATCCACACCGTGAAATCTGAGATTAACATAAACTCTAGCACAGGTCTATGTACCTTCCCAGGAAAGGATATTTACTCTTTTACAGTTCGACTAGGTCACTGCAAATTTAATAAGACTGTAAATAATGACATTGGAGGAAGAACGAGGGCTATCTGCTGAGCTCTACCCCAGTAAAACAATTAATCAGGTCTATCCAGTGCAGGCATGCCATGGTTTATCAGCTGTGTGCTCACACAGCGAGAGCTCCCTGGCTAAACATAAACCAGCTGGGGCATTAATGTGAACTTCAAACCAGTTCTGAATCTCTTCAATGAATAAAACATACTCCTCTGGGTCAGAGAGGCATGGGGACCCGTTCCAGAATAGCAGAATTTATTCTCCAAGCACTGAATTTTGGAAGTTCTGTCGTTTTCTTTCACTTCTCCCTCTCAGCACTGCCTGCCAGCATGACAAGATCTCTGCTAAGGTCATAAAAATGCGTAGATCTCCTGACTTACCAAGTCTGGCACCAAGCACTGCTCTGAACTTAGCACTCTGTCACTCTGAATAACAGTTCTGAAATCACTTCTGGCACGGCGAAGGCAGCGAGTCCCTGAACGCTGATGGGTTAACAGCAACGTGCCAAAGGGGCCTGAAAGGCTCCCATGCACCCCAGCTATCCCCTCTATCTCAACAACAACGAGGGAAAATCATTCAGGCTTAAGTGTATTACCAAAAAAAAACCCAAAAAAAGAGAGGAAGACACGCACTGAGAGCAGGGGGAAGCAAAGTAGTTTTCACAGTACAACCACAGCTCAGCCTGGAAGCTGGAGACTGCTGGGGCACAGGAAAGAAGGGAAAAACAAGGTGCCAAACCTGAGATTCTGTCAGCTACACTCAGGGTTTGGGCACATTTCGAATGGCCCCAGTGGAAATCCCTGTAACAGATCACTGGCAAAAGGCCTTTAAAGGTCTAACTGAAAATGAACCCAAAAAGGAAGTAGGACAGAAGTTGAAAACAAAGAATGCAACCAACAGAGCAGATACTTGTGAGAAAGTCACCTGACCAAAAACAAATGGTGCAGAAGAAACTACTTAAACACAAAAGTGATACACCTCATGGCACAGAGCTCTTAGCTCAACATGACTCTGGACTCTCGAGTTAAGGAGTTAACTCCCGAGCACATTCTGTTAAGTTCTCACTCTAAAATCTACACGTAAACAGGAAATTCACCAGCTAACTCTTCATGGCAAAAGAGGCAGAGCCAGTAGTTACATGGCAACACAGAGTTTATTCCAGTTCCTGCCACAAAATTTGGCTGAAGTATATAAAAAAACCCCAAACCCTTGATTCACTTTGCAGTTACTGTTAGGTCCTACAACTTAGTGCAGAAAAGTTATTTTTCTCTTCAAAAACCTCCCCTATTAAAGAAGCTATATTAAACATCTGAACCTGTTACACAAAAAAAACCCAGCTAAAAAGGTGTTTAGTCTGCAGAATTAACTAAACTTGCAGACATTTCTCCGCAATAGAGAACGTTTTCAAATTCAGAGGGTTTTTTTATCCTTACAATTAACAAGAGATTAAAGCTCGAGATAAAGCCCACAACTATTCCCAGCCCTAGGCCACCTTTCCATCTAAACTGTGGGAGGGAATTTAAATGAGTCTCTTACCTGCTTAGTTTTCTTTCGACTTCTTTGGTAGCTTTAGCTTCCAATTCTCTGGAACAGAAAGTGGTATTGGTTTCCATGTCAACAGCAATGCAGCACGAAAATAAAACTGGTGCGGGTCAGGATGCACAGGGAGCTCCAGGTGGGGTTGGCCAGGAGGGAAGGGGGAGAGCAGGGATCTCCGGGGGACCCTGGCGGCTGTCCCCAGGGGAGCGGGCAGGAGCCGCATCCTGCACCCCCGTGTGCCCCGGGAGCTCCCGTGTGTGCCCCAGCCCCGTCACCCCGCAGCCCCGCCTGCCCCCGGCACGGCCCCTGCGCCGCCCGCGCCCCACACCCAGCCCGGCCGCCCTCCTTGCACTTCACCGTCTCAAGGACTTTAGGGAAAACAATTCTGCTGCATCACTTCAGCCCGCGGACGTGGTGCGAGCGCGGCTCCGGCACGCTCCGTGCGGCACCGGGACGCTCCCCGCCGCTCCGCTCCGCGCCGCACCGCCGGCCCCGGGCGCTGCCGGCCCCGCCGGAGCCAACTCCGACCTGGGGAGGGCTGGGCTCGGCTCGGCCCGGCCCGGCCCGGCCCGGCCCGGGGAGAACGGGACGGATCGCTCCGGGCGGGCGCCGCGACCCCTCCGGGCGGCCCCGCCGCCGGCGCCGCTCCCGCGGGGAGCCCGATCCCACCGGCTGCGGCTCCGCGGGGCTCCCCCGCCGCCCGGCCCTTCCCCGCCCGGCCCGGCGCGGCCCGGCGCCGCCCGCCCCGGTACCTCATGTATGTAAAGTGCTCGGAGTCCGTCCTGGAGGCTGCGGCGCGGGCCCGGCGCGGCCGGCGGCTCTAGGCGGGCTGAGCCCGGCGCTGCGGAGCGGGAGGGCCCGGCAGCTGCAGCCGCAGCTCCGCCGCCATTTCCTGCCGCCGCCGCCGCCCGCCCCGCGCGCAGGAAGCGAACCCGCCCCGGCCGCGCTTCCGGGGCGCCGCGAGGGGGGAGCGGGGCCGGGAACGGGGGAGCGGCGCCGGGAGCGGAACCCTCAGCACGGGGGGAGCGGGAGCGGGGCCCCCGGGCCGGGCCGGGCCAGTCCTGCGGCGCCGAGAGCACGGTCGCCGCGGGCCGGGGTCCCGCCTGGGTCACAGAATCGTCCCTTCGCCTGCGGCTGTGTCAGGGGGAGCTCAGGGCAAGGTTCTTCCCCCAGAGGATGCTGGCACTGCCCAGGCTCCCCGGGGAATGGGCACGGCCCCCAGGCTGCCAGAGGTCCAGGAGCCTTTGGACACCCAGGGGTGCCCAGGGGGGATTGTTGGGGTGTCTGTGCAGGGACAGGAGTTGGACTGGATCGTCCGTGGGGGTCCCCTCCAGCTCAGGAGATTGTTTTTCTGTGATCAAGGTTGGAAGAGGCCTTTAAGATCATCCGATCCAATCTTCCACGAGCACTGCCACTGTAACCCCTAAACCCCAAAACTGCATCACCCAGTGCCAGATCAGACACCTCTCAAGCACCCCCAGGGATGGGGACTCCACCACTTCCAGCCCCTTTGGAAGGGACAGCCCCTTCCAAAGCCTGACCACCTGAAAAGTGAAAAAAAAAAAAAATTCTAATATGTAATGTGAACCTCGTGTGTCTCAGCTGAAGGCCATGTCCTGTTGTCCCTCTGCAGAGATGAGCCCCACCGCAGTGCGCCCTCCGGGCTGGGGGCTGTGGGGAGCGCTGGGGTCCCACACACCGATGTACTCTTTAGTTATCCCAGTCACACACACGAGTTCCAGGCACTGTCTCATCAGGCACCCTCAGCAGAACACAGCTGTTCCCCAGGCCATGCAGGACAAGGCACAGATGGACACAACATCCATTTCCAGGCGTGTTTTCCCTGTCTGGGGCAGCTTTCCCGGGGTGCTGCTGCTCTGCCAGCTCTGTGCCAAGCTTGGGGCACCAAAAACTGGCAGATAAAAGGAGTTAATGTCTAAATAACCACACAGACATTTCTCTGAACCTTCCACTGACTCTGTTGGGTTGAGGGAGGGAATAGAGAAGTCCCCAGCACTGGCAGACTTGGTGAGACAGAGATGTATGTGAACATGGAGCTTAATCCAAAACACACAGAGACACTTCAGCAAATGAAAAGTCAGGAGTACATGAGCCACGCTCTGTTACTGGACTAGGCTTCAGTAACAATATCCCAGAAACTGGGAAAATCAAACCAAAGGACTGAGCAGGAGAATGGATTAGAATTGAGAGCAGTAATGTCAGAACAAGTGAAACTGAGTGGACAAGAGCTCCCAGCACATGGTTCTGCATCTGACAAGCACTCCCAACCAAGCACTCTCTCCCTGCCTCCAGCTGCACGTTGGCACCAGCATTTTCCAGGCCAGTTTCAGCTGGCCTTTCCCATATTTACCAATGCTGGTGGGAAAAGGAATGCTGTTTGATTCCTCTGTGAGACAAACAGATGCCCTGGGCACATGAGCCGTTGTCCCTGGAAATCTGCTGCAGCATCCACTGTCTTTCTGCCAGCATGAATGAAGTACAGTGTTTTTCAGCTGGAGAAGATCCTACAGTGTTAGAGGCAAGGTTTATGACAGTGCAGAGTAGCTGGTGAGTGTATTTTTGTCCTTAGAGGCTCAGTAATGCAGAGTGCATCGCTGTGAGCTGAACAGGCACAGCCCTAAAGTGACAGTTTGAAATCAGTTTCTCAGTGTCTTGTAATAACTTGTAAGTTAATTTGGTCTTGTTTATTTTTCTTCATATGAAAAAGTTTGGACTGTCATGTAATTGTGTGTAACTGAAAGCCATTATTTCCTGAAGTGTGACTCAGCTCTCTCTCACTGTTCCATTCACAGCAGCCCTGTTTCATGTCTCTTTGGAGGCACTACACGTGGTGTAGGAGGGCTGCTGTTAAGTCTGTCCTCAGTTGGGAAGGCTGATGAATTCATTATGTACTCCTGTTATGTCAGTTTGTTAACTCTATTGTGCCACTGTCAATAAAATTCATAGCCAAGGTCTGCAGCTTGCTTTATTATTTTAGATTGTTCCCTAATGTTATTTATGCACGTGCTCCTAGCAACTAGACCACTGCAGCAGTGGATTTCTTTCTGCATGTGAGTGCTGCAGCTGGCTGTACAGCATGAGCAAAGCCCTCAGCCCCAGGATCTCACCTCTCACCCTCACGAGTAACACTGCTCAGCTGAGTTCTGACACCTAGGAAACTGCTGAATTCCTGGATGGACTAGGGAAATGCAGGAATCCCCAAATAGGAAAAATGTTTTCTTCTGGGAGGAATCAGCAGATTGAGCTTCACTCCTGCAAAAGCCCATCACCCAGAGCAGTGGTACTGGGTGCTGGCTGGAAGCAGCCCTGGGGTGTTAACCACTCCTGGGTTTAGTCTTAGTATGTGCTGAGTGTAGAGTTATTTGGGAACTGAGGTTCTGGAGGACCTTCTGCTTACTACAGTTCTTTGGTTTGTTCTTTGTCCCTTGGTGCTCTCTGAAGCTTGGACCTCTGGACTTCTTTGCTAAGGCCCCAGATTCTGATTCTGCCAGCAAAGAGACAGCAAAACACCTCTGTGCTTAAAATGATGCTCATAACCACCTGGCTTGCGAGCTGCTTTCAGCTTGAAGGGCAGATAAATCCTTAACCCCCATCTGCAAACTGTCAGTGCTTCTCTTCCTCATGGGATCCCCGTGCCCAGGAACCCCTGTGCTCCTGGATGGCAATGGGCACTCTGGGCTGGGCAGTGCAGGGAGGAACCAGCTCGTGCTGCTCCCTCCTCACCCTGGCACTGCTGTCCTTCCCCGAGGTGGGTTTGAAGGGCTCTGCAGCACTCACATGGCATTAGAAATGATAAAAAATGGAAGCAGCTCCTCAAGGGCAAACAACCCACCCGCGTTCAGGCAGCTGCTAGGGATGGACCCGTGCGGTTACACTTTCACCACTGGGCAAACATGCCCTCCTGGGCAGTGATCCCCAAATACCCTCTCCCAGCAACAGCAGCCACCACCTGCACCCTGCCAGCCTGGCACACACAGACACACGTCCTCCCATCCTCACATCACCATTCACTTTTTAATTAGGATTTTCATATCATCAGAGCAGGAGAATAAGCTGTGGGAGGCAGAGAAAACAGTTAAAGAGGAGCTGGCGCCATTTCAGCCTTCCCATCCCCTCCGCCCTTCCCCTTCAGCTGCAGTTTGCTCTCAAGGCAAAGGAAGCCGACATGGTGGAAAATACTTTCTCCTTCACATCTGGGGGAAGCAGAGCTGGGGCTGTCTCAGGAGAAGCTGGGGCCTGGGGACGTGGAGAATTTGCTGTCAGTAGCTCGCAGCCGCTCGCTCCGTTCGGAATCGCTACACAGAGCGGAGCCGCCGTCACCAGCAAAACAGATTGTTTGCAAAATTGCTCTTGACTTCAATAATCTAAATGAGCTGATTTGACAGACAAGGGAAAACAGTCTCCTCGTCGATGTGGTGGCTCTGTGTTCCTCTGCAAGGAGGCTCCTTTCTTTTTCATTGTAGGCGCTTTATTTAAGGATTTAAAAATAGCCCAGGTGACGGTAAGAGGCAGCAATATAAAGGCACTGAACAGGCAGCACTTACTGATAAAACAATCCCTGCCCCGGAGCCTGCCAGTGCAGTCAGCTGGGCTCTGCGTTAGAGAGCAACATTTGGGGCTCTGAGGATCCTTAATTAGGAGAAAAAACCACAAATGACATAACTGGAAGTTGGTAGCAGAAAGCGTTGGGCTTGCCTTCCAGTCAGCCCTGAAAGCAGCTGGATGCAGAGCTGGAAAGCAGCGAACACCGCCCCGTGCTGAGGCTGGGGCTTACACAGTCGGTTTCGTTTCCCGGGCTGCAGCAGCAGCAAACAGCCACGGGATCTGTGCCGGGGAGAACATTCCCTGCCTTTCCTCCGGGCCCCAGCGCCTTGGCAGCGCTCTCAGAGCAGGGCAGAGCAGGCACTTGGGGTTATTAAATGAGGATTTAATCCTACCCTTTAAATCAGCAAAAAAATTATCAAAGATAAAGGATTTCCCTGTGTTTTAAAGGCAGTCCAACTTGCATTCCCTGATCTGCCTTTGGGAAGGCTGCCAGCTGCCAAATGGAACGGCTGAGCCTGGATTTCGCTCTGCATCCAGCCAATTACCACAGCCTCGTGTCCCTGCGCCGGGGAGTGGTGCAGTACAGGAGACTGACACCATCCAATCTCTATTTATTTACCAGGGCTGCATTGCACTTCCACAGGGAATCTCAGTGCAGGGATTTGCTGCAGCCCTCCCCGGGCCCCATGCTGCTCACTGCTCAGGTGTCAGTGGACATGGCCCAGTCCAAATCCCTCGTGGGGGCTGCTGGGGGACCCCCAGCCCCGAGGGTTCCCCTCGAGATGCTGCCCCAGCAGTGGGTCCAGCCACCCTGGGCATCACCTGCCCCGTGGGCAGCTCAGCTGATTTGCCCACATGAAGTCTGCTGGCTCTGCACATGCTGGGCTCCCTTCCACAGCCATGGCTCTTTCTAGCTTGTTTCTAGGTTTTTGCTAACCAAAAATACAATTTTAAAAAGTAGTGGGGCGTTTTTTTTTGGAGAGCCCACAGAGCTACAAACCACCAGCAAGAAGGTACAGATGATGCATGCAGGGAAAAGTGCTTCCCCTCCTGTTTCTGTCCTCCAGTCTCAGGTATTTGTGATGGGCCGATGCAAACACCGATGGTCACAGAGGAAACAGCTTCCCCTGCCTTCAGCCCAGCTACACCCACGGCAGAGGACAAATCCAGCCCTCCAGGATTAACCTGGGCTGGTGAATTGGTGAGAGAGACGTGAGCTGCTTCTCCAAGAAAATGCCAGCGCCCCGGGAGAGGAGCAGGAGCGCCTGGGGCCGGGAGGGGCCGGTGCCGGGGCCGGGAGGGGCCGGTGCCGGGGCAGGGATTGCAGCCGGGCAGCCCCACCTGCCCCGGGGCTGCACACCCTGCTCCTGCACCGTGTCCGAGGCACCGAGCCCCTCCCAATCGATGCTCATCAATCACCTCGCTCACACCTGCCCTGCCTCAGCACAGCGCCAGATTAGCAGGTTTCGCCTGTTTCCTTTGCACTTCTCGCTGAAATGGCACAAACAACTCCTGCTCTGTCGCAGAGCAGTTCTTTTTGTGCCAGCAGTGTGCTCCGCTTGAGGCTTCAGAGAGTGATTTGTCTGCTGAGTTTCCTAATTATGGAGAATAAAATGGGGCCAGGACACACAGCACCACAGGCCACAGCAAGGGCTCTGGCACTTTTTACCTCCTGGGACTGTCTCCAGGTGGGGAAGCGTCCTCATGCAAAGTCACATCAGTGCTGCCAGGGTGGTTCTTCTGTGCCTGAGCCACAGCTGGCACCTGCCGTGGTCCTTCTGTGGGAGATGAACCCCTGGGCTCCTGATCCTCCCAGTGACCCCAGCACGCCCTGTGCTCCCAGTTCTCCCAGTGACCCCAGCACGCCCTGTGCTCCCAGTTCTCCCAGTGACCCCAGCACGCCCTGTGCTCCCAGTTCTCCCAGTGATCCCAGCACCCCCTGTGCTCCCAGTTCTCCCAGTGGCCCCAGTTGCAGGCACTGTGGTGCTGAGGTGGTTCCATCTCACCATAACCATGCTGTGAATCCTTAGCAGGGTGTCTGAGGTTTAGCACTGTGAAAGGTCCTTCCAGGGACACCCTCCAGACCAGCTCCTTGTGCCTGCTCCAGCTGCAGCCCTGCTTGGCACAGCCAGGCTCTGAGTGTTGTGGCCCAGGGCTGAAGGAGTTCCAGTCCCAGCTGCTCCCCACAGCAGCAGGGTAGGACAAACTGCTGGACAAACTCCCCTCAGCTGCTGCCCCAGGACTGCTCCAGGTGCCTGTTTCTGAGGACAGGTTCTCCTGGAGACATTTTTTTCCCAGGCAAGGCTGACACAGCTGCTGCTTCTGCCCTTAACAAAGTATTCACTGTTCTCCCTCTTCCCTTCTGCCTCACTCCGTGCTCTGAGGGTTGCAGGGACACCCTGGGCAGCACCAGGACCTCAGCAATGACACTTCATCCCCCTTTTGTGTCCCCTCCTGGCTGCCTCCCTGCACCCTGGGGAAGGTGCCTGGAGAGTGGGTTCCCCACAAACCCTCAATAACAACCTGTGGATGCATGCACACACTTCTGCATTTGTCTTTGCACACTTGAGCAGATGTGTAACATCATCACTTCTTTGAAGCCTTGAACTCCCTAGAAGCAGGGGTGGATATTGCAGTGAATGGATTGCAGTGCCCAGCAGGCTGGCTCTGCCCTGCCTCTGGCAGAGCTGGCAGCCACAGAGGGGAACAGGCAGTGGGCTCGGGCAGGATCCCAGCTTTGGGCTTCAAGTTCACCCCAAGCACTTTTTTCCTCTGCCAGAGGCTGCAGTCTTAACTACTCTCTCAGTTCAGCAGATCTGGCTGCCCCCAGGCCTGGAGGACAGGGCTGTGCTGAAAGTGGCACATCTGACTGTGCAAGGAAATGCCAGCTGTGCCTGGGAGGGGAGGGCAGGGAAAGGCCTGCCCCCACTTGCTGCTGCCTGTCTGGTGTGTGGCTGCTGGCACAGCCCTGTCCTGCTGCCCTCTGCCCTCTGCCAGGCTCTGTGCTCACACCAGCTCTGTCCTGCTGCCCTCTGCCAGGCCCTGTGCTCACACCAGCTCTGTCCTGCTGCCCTCTGCCAGGCCCTGTGCTCACACCAGCCCTGTCCTGCTGCCCTCTGCCCCCTGCCAGGCTCTGTGCTCACACCAGCTCTGTCCTGCTGCCCTCTGCCCCCTGCCAGGCCCTGTGCTCACACCAGCTCTGTCCTGCTGCCCTCTGCCCTCTGCCAGGCTCTGTGCTCACACCAGCCCTGTCCTGCTGCCCTCTGCCCCCTGCCAGGCCCTGTGCTCACACCAGCTCTGCTGGCACAGCTCTGTCCTGCTGCCCTCTGCCCTCTGCCAGGCCCTGTGCTCACACCAGCCCTGTCCTGCTGCCCTGTGCCCTGTGCCAGGCTCTGTGCTCACACCAGCCCTGTCCTGCTGCCCTGTGCCCTGTGCCAGGCTCTGTGCTCACACCAGCCCTGTCCTGCTGCCCTCTGCCAGGCTCTGTGCTCACACCAGCCCTGTCCTGCTGCCCTGTGCCCTGTGCCAGGCTCTGTGCTCACACCAGCTCTGCTGGCACAGCTCCATCCTGCTGCCCTCTGCCCTCTGCCAGGCCCTGTGCTCACACCAGCTCCGGCAGCTGGGCTGGGGGAAGGAGGAGAGCGGGGAAACACGGTGTTCTCGCCCTGCTTGAATCCCCCGGATTTCTGAGCAGCCACGGCAGGGGTAAAACAAAGGCTGCTTTGAAATGGATGCCTGGCCTGGCCGGCTGCCAGCGCGGGCGGGAGACAAAGGCTGGAGCACAAACAGCGCTGGGAGCGGCTGAGCCGGGGATGCTCTGCGGCACGGAGAGCCCGTCGCCATGGAGACAAACTGGGGAGGGAAGGACCCGCACTGGGAGGGACTGGGAGCCACCGGAGCCTCAGGAGCCACGGAGCTGAGAGACAGAGGCACTGCAGGGGCCAGTGCCCCGGAGCCTGCGGGGGGGCTGGGCCAGGCGCTGGCTCTGTGCCCGGGACCTGCCCTGACACGGGGCATGAACGGCATCTGCCGAGCAGACAGTGAAAATGAGGGGATCCATGGAGGAATTCTCTTTTCCCCTCATTTCATTGATACAAAAGCTGTCTAAAGGGGGAAATAGTGCTTTAATGAGTTCATGCAGGGGGCACAAACCCCTGAGCTGGCCTGGGCAATGGCACAGGCAGAGCAAACCATTCCACACATGCCAGAGATCTCGGGCACCTGCAGAAGGATGGGCCAGTCCCTGTGCAGAGTTGTGTCATGCAAGGCTGGTGGTGACGAACACGATTTGTGTGCCTGATAGTGGTGCTGGGCAATTTATCACTGAGGGAGCAGGAACTGCTCCTGAGTCCTGTGCCAGTGGCTGGAGAGTCGGCCGGGATGGCTCTCGTGCCTTGCCAGGGTGGCTCCTGTGCCCTGCCAGGGAGGCTCTCCTGCCCTGCCAGGGTGGCTCTCCTGCCCTGCCAGGGTGGCTCTCCTGCCCTGCCAGGGTGGCTCTCGTGCCTTGCCAGGGTGGCTCCTGTGCCCTGCCAGGGAGGCTCCTGTGCCCTGCCAGGGAGGCTCTCGTGCCTTGCCAGGGTGGCTCCTGTGCCCTGCCAGGGTGGCTCTCCTGCCCTGCCAGGGAGGCTCTCCTGCCCTGCCAGGGTGGCTCCTGTGCCCTGCCAGGGTGGCTCTCGTGCCTTGCCAGGGTGGCTCTCATGTCCTGCCAGGGTGGCTCCTGTGCCCTGCCAGGGTGGCTCTCGTGCCTTGCCAGGGTGGCTCCTGTGCCCTGCCAGGGTGGCTCTCCTGCCCTGCCAGGGTGGCTCCTGTGCCCTGCCAGGGAGGCTCTCCTGCCCTGCCAGGGTGGCTCCTGTGCCCTGCCAGGGTGGCTCTCGTGCCTTGCCAGGGTGGCTCTCATGTCCTGCTGGGGTGGCTCCTGTGCCCTGCCAGGGTGGCTCTCGTGCCTTGCCAGGGTGGCTCCTGTGCCCTGCCAGGGTGGCTCTCCTGCCCTGCCAGGGAGGCTCTCCTGCCCTGCCAGGGTGGCTCCTGTGCCCTGCCAGGGTGGCTCTCCTGCCCTGCCAGGGTGGCTCCTGTGCCCTGCCAGGGTGGCTCTCCTGCCCTGCCAGGGTGGCTCTCCTGCCCTGCCAGGGTGGCTCCTGTGCCCTGCCAGGGAGGCTCTCCTGTGCCCTGCCAGGGTGGCTCCTGTGCCCTGCCAGGGTGGCTCCTGTGCCCTGCCAGGGAGGCTCTCCTGTGCCCTGCCAGGGAGGCTCTCCTGCCCTGCCAGGGTGGCTCCTGTGCCCTGCCAGGGTGGCTCCTGTGCCCTGCCAGGGAGGCTCTCCTGCCCTGCCAGGGTGGCTCCTGTGCCCTGCCAGGGAGGCTCTCCTGCCCTGCCAGGGTGGCTCCTGTGCCCTGCCAGGGTGGCTCCTGTGCCCTGCCAGGGAGGCTCTCCTGCCCTGCCAGGGTGGCTCTCCTGCCCTGCCAGGGTGGCTCCTGTGCCCTGCCAGGGTGGCTCCTGTGCCCTGCCGGGGTGGCTCCTGTGCCCTGCCAGGGTGGCTCCTGTGCCCTGCCAGGGTGGCTCCTGTGCCCTGCCAGGGTGGCTCTCCTGCCCTGCTGGGGTGCAGGCTGAGGCACTGGCCGGGCAGGGAGCACCTGGGGTCCCCACTGTGGGCTGGAACCCCACCTTGCCCTCACCCTCTGCCTGCCCACGGCCCACATCAGGCAGGAGCTGATGCCAGGGTAGTGTGATGTGATGTGGGGCATGCCAGGGCCCCCCTGAGCTCACAGACAGCTCCGTGGCAGCAGCCACCACCAGAGCACCCGTGACACAGAGTCTGGGGTCACCACCCCCTGTGCAGACCCCTGGGGAGGACCCTGCACCACGGGTGTCTTGGAAGGGAACAGGAAATCTGTTCCATGTGCTTTCCCTGAAGCCCTTGAGGCTCTGCAGAGCACGGGAGGGAGTGGGAAGCAAACCATCATTTTTTAAGCCATGGGAGACACCGAGGTGGCAGCACAGTGAGGGCTGTGTAAACAGCAGAAAGACAGATTAGACACAACAGAGCTCGCTGTCAGCACACGACAAATAATGAATGAAGGGTGAGAATCCCCAGGGAGGCACTTTTCTAATAAATGACATTTTCATCTCTGGCTTTAACAGCTCATCCCAAGCCATCACATTCTGAATTAGGGAAAGGGAACCCACAACCTGCCCCATCAGATCTGAAGAGGTCAGGGAGGCAGAAATTCAGCTGTGAGGAAGGTGATGGGGACTTTTCTGCACTTGCAGATTGACCACCAGAATTCCTTGTTGGATTTACCACAGATAAAAATCACCAGTGAGTCTCCTGTTTTCAGTACTGAATTGCTGAACCCACAGCCAGCCCCAGGCTCTGTCTGACCCTGGCCCCCGGGCTCTGCAGCACAGGGGGAATGGGAACAAAACCCAGCCAGGTACCTGCACAGCAGAGCTGTCCTGAAACCCTCCTGGCAGGCTGACATCCTCAGCTGGGTGCTTTTCCACGAAAGTTAAGCCCAGGCTTCCTCTGCAAGGTGCTGGAGGCCCCCACCCATCCCAGGGGGTGGCTGTGGCTGCTCTGGCTCTGGCAGCCACAGAGCCCTGTCCCCACAAATCAATTACCAAACACCTGCTCCTGCCCTCTCAGCAGCAGCCTGTGATCAGCCACCCCTGGGTCTCACTCATTCTTGTGAGCAACTAAAACTTAATTTATCTTATTTTAATTAAAGCTAAAAAAACCTCAGTAGCCTTTGATTTCTCTCTTTGCTTTGCAGGGGGGAAAAAAGGCCAGAAGGATAAAGGGACGGGCAGGAGAGAAAAGGCTTTGAGACAAACACACACCAGCTCTGTTGGCTTTTATTTTATGTGTAGCCCTTTTCTTAAAAGAAATAATTACATTTCAAAACCTCCTTCCCCTGTTCTGAGCACTGCCTCTTTCCACATCAATGCTATTTGCATGCGCCGTCTCCTCCCACCCTTCAATAATTTAAACCTTCATTTTTTATTCACTCAGTTGTCAGATTCATTTACATATCATATATCTATATTTAACACTGACTTTGCTCCCCTGTTTTGTATTTTTTTTTTTTAAACAGGAAAGAGATTTCCCTCCTAATTCAGGCCCGTCTGGGGCAGGGCTGGCTGGGGGGAGCAGCAGAGTTGCAGTGGGGGTTGGAGGGGTGCTGAGGTCTCCTTTGGTGGGTGCAGCAGTGCTGGCAGCGGCTCGGCATTCCCATGGCCAAGCCCTCACCTCCATCAGCCCCAGGGAGCTCCAAGTCTGCCCTCCTCTCCTGTCCTCCTGTCCACAACCTCCTCCCCCGCCCTCCTGCCCACCTCCTCCTCCCCGTCCGTGGAGGGAACTCCGCCCGGTTCCCCGCCCCGGGCCGGGGCCAGGGGAGCGGCTGCCAGGGGATGATGATGATGATGATGATGATGACTCCAGGCTTCCCCTGCAATCCTGGCTGTGATTTGGCAGCCCTGCCTTTATGAGCAGCGCCAGGCAAAGGGCGAGGCTGCTGCCAGCGCCGGCTGTGGCTGCCAGCAGGGTGGGACTGCAGCCCGGCCGGGGCAGGGGTGTCCTGGGCACCGCTGTCCTTCGGCCGCCCCTGCCCGACATCTGCTCAGAAAACCACGGGGAACCGCCCAGCAAAGGCTCGGCTGACACGAGAGCCTCTCCAGACGGCAGCACCTGGCAGCTCCCTGCCCTGCTGGCCGTGCCAGGCCCGGATCAGCCCCTGCTGCCCCTTGGGAGCAGGCTCAGCCCGGCAGAGCGAGGGGGAACAGGGGACACGACCCTGCTGCTGCAGGAGCCAGGAGCTGACAAACCCTGTGGCAGTGCGTGCTGGGCACCACCTGGGCCTGAGCAGGGGGCATTAAGGACATCCCTGCAGAGCCAGGCTGGACAAACTTGTCCCAGGGTCTGCTCTGTCCCACAGCTGCAGCACCATGGACTGAAGGGTTACGTGGGCTCCACGTGGGTTGGCTTAAGGCCCATGGAAAATAAATAGTATTAAAGGCAGTTTGGAGGAGAGAATGTAGTGAGAAAGGGGTAGATCACAGAGCCAGTCACTGAGGACAGGCTCAGGCCCCCCTCCCTCATTTTCCACATTACTAGAGAAAACAGTGAACTGATCTCAGACAAATGAGCCCTCTGGACCCAATTTCTCAAGTTAACGAGCTCCTCTTGCAGCACTTTCCCTGCACGGAGACTCCCAGCACCTACTCCCTGCCACAGCTCCTAACGAGCAGATCCAGCCCCGTCCATCCCAAGGTGTGCTGAGGAGGGGCAGCAGCTGGGGCAGGGATGCCCCCAGACACACCCGGGCAGGCAGAGAGCCTGGAGCCCTGGCCCTGCGCCCAGGGACCGGCAGCAGCTCAGGCAGAGCCGCCCTGGAGCTCCCTGACCCCGGGAGGGGTTTGCCCTGGTGCTCCCTGACCCTGGGAAGGGGTTTGCCCTGGTGCTCCCTACCCCGGGAGGGGTTTGCCCTGGAGCTCCCTACCCCGGGAGGGGTTTGCCCGGTGCTCCCTGACCCCGGGAGGGGTTTGCCCTGGTGCTCCCTGACCCTGGGAAGGGGTTTGCCCTGGTGCTCCCTGACCCCGGGAGGGGTTTGCCCTGGTGCTCCCTACCCCGGGGTTTGCCCTGGAGCTCCCTGACCCGGGAAGGGTTTGCCCTGGTGCTCCCTACCCCGGGAGGGGTTTGCCCGGTGCTCCCTGACCCCGGGAGGGGTTTGCCCTGGTGCTCCCTACCCCGGGGTTTGCCCTGGAGCTCCCTGACCCGGGAAGGGTTTGCCCTGGTGCTCCCTACCCCGGGAGGGGTTTGCCCTGGTACTCCCTACCCCGGGAGGGGTTTGCCCTGGAGCTCCCTGACCCCGGGAGGGGTTTGCCCTGGAGCTCCCTGACCCGGGAAGGGTTTGCCTTGGTGCTCCCTGACCCCGGGAGGGGTTTGCCCGGTGCTCCCTACCCCGGGAGGGGTTTGCCCTGGTACTCCCTACCCCGGGAGGGGTTTGCCCTGGTACTCCCTACCCCGGGAGGGGTTTGCCCTGGAGCTCCCTACCCCGGGGTTTGCCCGGTGCTCCCTATCCCGGGGTTTGCCCGGTGCTCCCTGACCCCGGGAAGGGTTTGCCCTGGAGCTCCCGAACCCCGGGAAGGGTTTGCCCTGGAGCTCCCTGACCCCGGGGAGGGGTTTGCCCTGGAGCTCCCTGACCCGGGAAGGGTTTGCCCTGGAGCTCCCGAACCCCGGGAGGGGTTTGCCCTGGAGCTCCCTGACCCGGGAAGGGTTTGCCCGGTGCTCCCTACCCCGGGAGGGGTTTGCCCTGGTGCTCCCTGACCCCGGGAAGGGTTTGCCCGGTGCTCCCTACCCCGGGAGGGGTTTGCCCGGTGCTCCCTGACCCCGGGAGGGGTTTGCCCGGTGCTCCCTATCCCGGGGTTTGCCCGGTGCTCCCTACCCCGGGAGGGGTTTGCCCTGGTACTCCCTGACCCCGGGAGGGGTTTGCCCGGTGCTCCCTGACCCGGGAGGGGTTTGCCCTGGTGCTCCCTACCCCGGGAGGGGTTTGCCCCGGTATTCCCTACCCCGGGAGGGGTTTGCCCTGGTACTCCCTACCCCGGGAGGGGTTTGCCCTGGAGCTCCCTGACCCGGGAAGGGTTTGCCCTGGAGCTCCCTACCCCGGGAAGGGTTTGCCCTGGAGCTCCCTGACCCGGGAAGGGTTTGCCCTGGTGCTCCCGAACCCCGGGAGGGGTTTGCCCTGGAGCTCCCTACCCCGGGAGGGGTTTGCCCGGAACGTGGAGCTCTGCCAAGGATGCTCCAGGGCCCGGTGCCGACTGATGGTTTAAAAGCCCGGAGGGTTTGGTGGCAGCTGCCTCCAGGGTGAGCAGGGATGGCTCATCTGGCAGCCCCGGCGCATTCCCGGCAAGCCCAGCACGTTCTGCCTCTCCCGTGTCCCTGCATCAACCTGCGGCTGAGCTGGAGTGTGCCAGGTTCGAAATAAACTCTCGTTTCAGGAGGAAATGGCTTTCCGTGCTCCCAGATAACATGTTTGCAGCCCGGGATGGAAGATTTCCGAGGGGTTTTAGTGTATTATCGAAGTGTCCCTCACTCCTGCCCTGCCCCGGGCGGGAGGGGGAGCGGGGCTGCAGAGCTCCCCACCATTGCACTTAAATTAACAGGGAAGTTTTGGTAAATTGAAGACTGATTTTCTCTTGGGAACAGATCATTAAATTACAGAATACTAATGAAAATTTACAGCATCTGGCGGGAGGGTGGAGGGAGGGGCAGAGGGGAGCACTTTGTCGGTGTTGTTCCTTTTTTCCCGGCTGCAGCCAGAAGCGGGAGCTGCCACGTCCCAGCCCTGGGGCTGAGAGGGGACGGACACACCCAGGGGGGTTTGAAGGGTGGCACCAAAGACCCACAGGGGAGTGAGGCCGGAGCAGCCCCTGAGAGAGACCCTGAGAGAGGCGAGAGCAGGGGGTGAGACCCCTCCATCCTCCCCTGCAGCGCTGGGAGCCCCGGGCTGTGGAGGGGGCTCGGCAGGGTGGGCTCGGACCCCCAGGCCGTGCCCATCGCCCCTCCCGGGGCTGGGGCAGCAGCGCCCATCGCCCCGGCCACCGCCGGGATCGGCGAGGGAGCAGCAGCCGCGCTCGGCCGCGGTTCTCCAGTCGAACCCAATTTCCTTAGAGCAGTGAGGCTCAGCAGCCCTGCGAGTGCAGGGCAGGAGCTGCTTTCTGGGGAGGGGGCACTGGGGAGAGCTGTGTCTGTTCAGAGTGAGGAAATGCAGATTCTTTTATTGCTTTGACCATACATCATTTAAATATTCAAACTACTCTGGAATTCCTTGAATTACACGTGAATTTCACAGGCGGCATTTTTGTAAATCTTGAAAGGTGTTAACGTTTTGGTGGTGGTTTTTTTTTTTTTTTCACTCCCTTAAAACCTTGGTTAAACCTTAAATTTATTTATTTTTAAATTTTTAAAAATCCAGATCAATCTCATCCGAAATCACCTTGAGAGCGTCCCCTCTGCTGCTGGGTGCTGAGGGATGTGGTGATGTCGGTTTGCTCCTGGCTGTGACGGGAGGTGTTTTATGGCAGTGTTGGCTCAGCCCGGCGGGGTGAGAGATCTCTGAGCTCCCTCCCATGAGCATTCCCGGCCCCATAAAACTCTCGGGGGAGCAGGCAAGAGGCTGGAAGAGAAGCAGGGACCCGTGCAGCCCTGTCTGCAACCTCTCCCTAGTTAGCTCATTCCTCATTATCCTTCCCTACCCTTTTAATTTCTCTCTAAACTCAACCAACTATTGCTGTTCAAACCGAAATAATTAATTGGAACAAAATTGCCACTGTAGGAGAAAAGAATGATTAAACCCATCCAGCGGACAATGGGGCAATCACAGCCTAAGCAGCTAATTACAGGGATGCGGGATAATAACAGAGCCCTGGGCGGACTGCGGGGCTGGAGCAGGCGGGGGAGCTCCGGGCTTGACTCAGCTCCGGGTTCAGTGCCCGATCCCTGCAGTCAGGACACGAGGAGCGTTCGGGAGGGGATGCCCGGCTGGGGAGCGGGAGCACGGGGAGGCAGGCACGGCAGAGCCCCGGGGCCGCTGGGCTGGGAGCGCAGAGCGGGGACACCGAGCACCGGGACACCGAGGCACCGGGGACACCGGGCACCGGGGACACCGAGCACCGGGGACACCGGGCACCGGGGACACCGGGCACCGGGGACACCGGGCAGCGGGGACACCGAGCACCGGGGACACCGAGGCACCGGAGCAGCCGCGGCCACTCGGGAGATTCCAGCAGCGATCGGCCTCAGGGGGTTGGGGTGAGCCCAGGGCCGTCACCGAGGCTTGTGCCCAGGGGATAAAGAGAAAAACGAGCGCTCTGCGAGGTTCTCTGCTGCCCCTGCAGCAAGGGGTGATCTTGGGCCAGGGGACCTCGTGCAGAGCAGTGCTGGGACAGGGGAATGGGGGGATGTGCTGTGCTGGGACTGGCACGGGCTCACATACGGGGAACAGAGCCCTCACAGAGGGAAGAGGAGCACCTGCAGCATCACGTGGGTGATGGGGTGCACACCTGTGCCTGGCTGCGGGGTGCACACCTGAGCCCTGGCTGTGGGGTGCACACCTGAGCCCTGGCTGTGGGGTGCACACCTGAGCCCTGGCTGTGGGGTACACACCTGAGCCCTGGCTGCGGGGTACACACCTGAGCCCTGGCTGTGGGGTACACACCTGAGCCCTGGCTGCGGGGTACACCCTGTGCCCTGGCTGCGGGGTACACACCTGAGCCCTGGCTGTGGGGTGCACACCTGAGCCCTGGCTGCGGGGTACACCCTGAGCCCTGGCTGGGGGGTGCACACCTGAGCCCTGGCTGTGGGGTGCACACCTGAGCCCTGGCTGCGGGGTGCACACCTGAGCCCTGGCTGTGGGGTGCACACCTGAGCCCTGGCTGTGGGGTGCACACCTGAGCCCTGGCTGCGGGGTACACACCTGAGCCCTGGCTGCGGGGTGCACACCTGAGCCCTGGCTGTGGGGTGCACACCTGAGCCCTTCCCAAAACCCCGGTGCTTTACAGCTCTGCATTGGGCCCAGCACGTGGGCTACGGGCAGGGTCAGCTCCCCCACAGCCACGGAAATGAGAGGTGAACACACCACCTCAGTGGCCAAAGTGACACCACCAGCCTTCCCCAGATGGTGACAGCAGCAGGAAAACCAAGAGGCAACCAACCCATTCCTGGGAGAGGCCGAGACTTGCCAGACTCCCAGGGGAGCCCAGGCACCACCGTGGCTCCCTCCCTGCACACAGCAAAGCAACGCTTAGGTGGCAATCAGGGGCCCAGGACTTCCCTTAATAAAGACATTTTTCATCTCTGCAGCCTCGGTGAGCCCGAGCTCACCGTGGTGTGAAATTGGAGCGGTCACGGCGCTGCCCCAGGTCGGCACAGGGAGCTCCTGCTGCCCGAGCACATCCATCCCACACAGCTCCCACTCTCTGCAGCAACAGCTCATTTTCTGAGGGGTTTTTGACTGTGACTGGAGCTTCTAGCAGCCCAGAGGACTGCTGGATGCACTCGGAGGGGCTCTGGGGCCCGGGGAAGCCAGGAGAGCCTCTCACCCCCTGCTCTGCTCTCCCTGCCGCAGGGATAGCTTGGGGATGGGGAAATTGCAGCTCAGGGTCTGTGAGCATCAGTGGGAGGACAGGGCAGCCCCCAGCACCAGCACAGAGGTTTGTGTGACTGCCAGGCCTGAGTGGCTTGGAAGGCATAAACCACCAAAATCACACTCGTGACAAGGAGGGGGAAACAGCCAGAGTAAACACAGCGTGCATGCAACCACAGAGCAAGCACTTGGAAGGGTGAGCAGCTGCCTTACTGTTCCCAGGCTTCTGGCACCGCAGGGTGGGAGGCCTCGTCTTGGCACTTAAGGAGGGACGGCTCTTCTCTGACCTGGATGGAGACAAAAACAGAGAGGGTTCAGCCCCACTGCAGGGCCGGGCAGGGACCAGGCACAGCATCCCCTCCCCACGGGAACCCAGCAGAGCTGAGCTCTGCAGGCAGCACCACGGCTGCCAGGCCCTGGGATGCTGTGCTGGGGGGCAGGCACTGCCCAGCCCTGCTGTGCTGGGGGGCAGGCACTGCCCAGCCCTGCTGTGCTGGGGGGCAGGCACTGCCCAGGCTCTGGGATGCTGTGCTGGGGGGCAGGCACAGCCCAGGATGCTGTGCTGGGGGGCAGGCACTGCCCAGGATGCTGTGCTGGGGGGCAGGCACTGCCCAGGATGCTGTGCTGGGGGGCAGGCACTGCCCAGGCGCTGGGGATGCTGTGCTGGGGGGCAGGCACTGCCCAGGCCCTGCTGTGCTGGGGGGCAGGCACTGCCCAGGCTCTGGGATGCTGTGCTGGGGGGCAGGCACTGCCCAGGCCCTGCTGTGCTGGGGGGCAGGCACTGCCCAGGCCCTGCTGTGCTGGGGGGCAGGCACTGCCCAGCCCTGCTGTTCTGGGGGGCAGGCACTGTCCAGGATGCTGTGCTGGGGAGCAGGCACTGCCCAGCCCCGCTGTGCTGGGGGGCAGGCACTGCCCAGGCTCTGGGGATGCTGTGCTGGGGGGCAGGCACTGCCCAGGCTCTGGGGATGCTGTGCTGGGGGGCAGGCACTGCCCAGGCCCTGGGATGCTGTGCTGGGGGGCAGGCACTGCCCAGGCCCTGGGATGCTGTGCTGGGGGGCAGGCACTGCCCAGGCTCTGGGATGCTGTGCTGGGGGGCAGGCACTGCCCAGCCCTGCTGTGCTGGGGGGCAGGCACTGCCCAGGCCCTGCTGTGCTGGGGGGCAGGCACTGCCCAGCCCTGCTGTGCTGGGGGGCAGGCACTGCCCAGCCCTGCTGTGCTGGGGGGCAGGCACTGCCCAGCCCCGCTGTGCTGGGGGGCAGGCACTGCCCAGGCCCTGGGATGCTGTGCTGGGGGGCAGGCACTGCCCAGGCCCTGGGATGCTGTGCTGGGGGGCAGGCACTGCCCAGGCTCTGGGATGCTGTGCTGGGGGGCAGGCAGTGCCCAGGCCCTGGGATGCTGTGCTGGGGGGCAGGCACTGCCCAGGCTCTGGGGATGCTGTGCTGGGGGGCAGGCACTGCCCAGGCTCTGGGGATGCTGTGCTGGGGGGCAGGCACTGCCCAGGCCCTGGGATGCTGTGCTGGGGGGCAGGCACTGCCCAGGCCCTGGGATGCTGTGCTGGGGGGCAGGCACTGCCCAGGCTCTGGGATGCTGTGCTGGGGGGCAGGCACTGCCCAGCCCTGCTGTGCTGGGGGGCAGGCACTGCCCAGGCTCTGGGGATGCTGTGCTGGGGGGCAGGCACTGCCCAGGCCCTGGGATGCTGTGCTGGGGGGCAGGCACTGCCCAGCCCTGGGATGCTGTGCTGGGGGGCAGGCACTGCCCAGGCCCTGCTGTGCTGGGGGGCAGGCACTGCCCAGCCCTGGGATGCTGTGCTGGGGGGCAGGCACTGCCCAGGCTCTGGGATGCTGTGCTGGGGGGCAGGCACTGCCCAGGCTCTGGGGATGCTGTGCTGGGGGGCAGGCACTGCCCAGGCTCTGGGATGCTGTGCTGGGGAGCAGGCACTGCCCAGCCCCGCTGTGCTGGGGAGCAGGCACTGCCCAGGCTCTGGGGATGCTGTGCTGGGGAGCAGGCACTGCCCAGCCCTGCTGTGCTGGGGGGCAGGCACTGCCCAGGCTCTGGGATGCTGTGCTGGGGGGCAGGCACTGCCCAGGCTCTGGGATGCTGTGCTGGGGGCAGGCACTGCCCAGCCCTGCTGTGCTGGGGGGCAGGCACTGCCCAGCCCTGCTGTGCTGGGGGGCAGGCACTGCCCAGCCCTGCTGTGCTGGGGGGCAGGCACTGCCCAGCCCTGCTGTGCTGGGGGGCAGGCACTGCCCAGGCCCTGGGATGCTGTGCTGGGGGGCAGGCAGTGCCCAGGCTCTGGGGATGCTGTGCTGGGGGGCAGGCAGTGCCCAGGCTCTGGGGATGCTGTGCTGGGGGGCAGGCACTGCCCAGCCCTGCTGTGCTGGGGGGCAGGCACTGCCCAGGCCCTGGGATGCTGTGCTGGGGGGCAGGCAGTGCCCAGGCCCTGGGATGCTGTGCTGGGGGGCAGGCACTGCCCAGCCCCTGGGATGCTGTGCTGGGGGGCAGGCACTGCCCAGGCCCTGGGATGCTGTGCTGGGGGGCAGGCACTGCCCAGCCCTGCTGTGCCACAGTCAGGACACAGGTCAGGCCTGCCAGGGAGGCTGAAGCCCTGACACTGAGTAAATGTGCCCTGGCAAGCTGAGGAGGCTTCTGTAAAAGAAAATGGCTTTCTGTGAATGTTTTCACACCGTGGCTAAGCTGCAAACCCTGTGTTCTGTCTCCTCCCTGCAGGTTGGTGGCAGTTACCAGGATGTCACCTGGGATGGGGTCCAGCCCCCCTGTGCCCCTGCGGGTGCTGTACCCTGGGTGTGGGACCACGGCCAGCACAGCACAGGCTCTGCACTGTGAGCTTGTAAAAGAAAATGAAATGAGCTGCAGGAACAACTTTGTGGATCCACTTTTCAGAAGTTCAGTGAGAACAGAAGAGTCTCTGCAGTTCCAGTGCAATCCACCCCCGCAGTGCTGAACACGAGGCCCTGGTGCTGGGTGCCATCCTGTCCCCCTGGCACTGCCCATTCCCCTGGACCAGCTGCCCGGCCAGAGGCAGCTCCCTGCGGCCCTGTGCCTCCCTGGCATGCAAAGTGCCAGGAATTGTATCTCCCCCGAGTGCTCTGGAAGAGAAGGACTGAGAGGGATTGCAGATTCTGCTGCCTGCTCCCCGTCCCAGCCACCTCCACCCAGAGCCAACAGCACAGCACAGGCCCTGCCCTGCACAGCTTCATTAATCACATTGCTCAGGAAAATATATTGGCATAATTAATAACACCAGGCATCTCTATTGGCCTCTGTGGCACAGCAGATTATGAGGCAGCAGCACTTGGACGTGTTGACCTGGGTTTCAGATATAATCCATCAAAGCAGCCCTGCCTGCTCGGGTCTAGGGAGGCAGGAAGGATGCAAAAAGGATAATTAAACAAAAACAAGCACTGGCACCCCAATGATCACTCCCAGTGTGGCTGGGATGAGCCCCCCAGGTTTGCCCTTTTCTCTGCATGGGTTTTGCTGGGTTGTGGGCCTGGAAAGGGACCTTCCTCTGAGAGGTTCCCAGACACATTCCAGAGGTCCCCAGAGAAATCCCACTGACTTCCTCTTTCATTGCTGTTGTCAGCTGGTGAGAGACTGATGTGTGTTCAGTGGGAAGCCTCGGAGGGGCAGGATCAGGTGAGGGATGAGGATGCAGCTGGCTGTTAACTGAAACTGGATTTAGCATCCCATTAGGGAGATGGTGTTTGGCAGCAGCAAGGAAAAGGTTTGCTGAAGGAGACAAAAATGTTTTCAATAGAGAAAGGGAATCCTCTGGTCAAAACAAAACAAAACTAATGAGTTTGTTTTGCTCAGCTGTGAGGGCAAAGAGGGAGCTCCAGGAGCTGGGTCCCAGGGCTGTGCCTGGGCTTCAGGGCTTCCATGAAGCTTCACCTACTAAATTAGTTTAATCATGTCTGTCATTAGTGATCTTTGTTGAGTCCTCATTTGGAGGCCATTTAGAGGGGATTAGAGGAAATCTCTGCTCTTCATTCCCCTACAATAGTGATTAACTCTCTGGACTCACACAGCATTTTCATATTGATGGGAAGGAGCAAAATGAACTCATAACCACGAAATCCAGTGGCCCCCACCACGGAGCAGGGCTCAGAGGCAGTGCTGGGGGAGGAATTGCTGGGGGGACACCTGGGGTGCTCCTCTGTACTCAGGGGAGCCCCAGTGCAGGGCTGGGGATGGGAGGCTGGGGGGAGCCACAGGGCAGCTCAGCGCCCTGAATGCTCTGGGCACACCTGCCACAGCGGCAGGGGAACCAGCAGGTTCCTGGAGAAAGATTAATTCGGGATGGACCTGACTGCAGGTACTCCACAGTCATCAAACTCCGTGAAACACAGAGAGGAAAGCCTGTGGCTGGAGGTGCGATCGGTGGTGTTCCAACAAGTGGGAAGTCCCGCAGAGGAATCCTCTCCCTGAGGAGGGACCCGGCTCCCCAGAGGGCCCCGCCGGCACGTAGGGCACTGAATAAACATTTCCTAATCCAAACCAATTCAAAACCACCTGTTGGGCCGTGCCAGCAGCTGGCAGCTCCCCCCGGCGCTCCGTGCCCAGTGCCAGCACCACCCACTGGTGCCTGGCAAAGCCAGCGCGGCTCTGCCCCGCCTGAGCGACCCCGGGGCACCGACACCCCGGGGCACCGACAGCCCGGGGCACCGACACCCCCGGGGCACCGACAGCCCCGGGGCACCGACACCCCCGGGGCACCGACACCCCGGGGCACCGACACCCCCGGGACACCGACACCCCCGGGACACCGACACCCCCGGGGCACCGACACCCCCGGGGCACCGACACCCCCGGGACACCGACACCCCCGGGGCACCGACAGCCCCGGGACACCGACACCCCCGGGGCACCGACAGCCCCGGGGCACCGACACCCCCGGGGCACCGACACCCCCGGGGCACCGAGACCCCCGGGGCACCGACACCCCCGGGGCACCGACACCCCGGGCACCGACAGCCCCGGGGCACCGACACCCCCGGGGCACCGACAGCCCCGGGGCACCGACACCCCCGGGGCACCGACACCCCCGGGGCACCGACAGCCCCGGGACACCGACAGCCCTGGGGCACCGACACCCCCGGGGCACCGACAGCCCCGGGACACCGACAGCCCCGGGGCACCGACACCCCCGGGGCACCGACAGCCCCGGGGCACCGACAGCCCCGGGGCACCGACACCCCCGGGGCACCGACACCCCCGGGACACCGACAGCCCCGGGGCACCGACACCCCCGGGACACCGACACCCCCGGCCCGAGCCAGCCGAGTCCTTCCTGCCGGGGAAACACCGCGGACACGAGCAGCCTTTCAGCGTGATTTACAGAACCGCTGTCCTGGAGCGCCTTCGCCCTTCTGCCCCTCGGCACGACACCCTCGGGACGCGGCGGCAGCGGCTGAGCTGTGCCGGCATCTCCTGCCCGGCATCCCCTGCACTGCACGGCATCCCCTGCCCGGCATCCCCTGCACGGCATCCCCTGCACGGCATCTCCTGCCCGGCATCCCCTGCACGGCATCCCCTGCACGGCATCTCCTGCACCCCTGCACCCCTGCATGGCATCCCCTGCACCCCTGCATCCCTGCACGGCATCCCCTGCACGGCATCCCCTGCACGGCATCCCCTGCACCCCTGCATCCCTGCACGGCATCCCCTGCACCCCTGCATCCCTGCACGGCCCCCCCGATCCCCTCCTGCAGCACCGAGGGACGCGCAGCGCGGCCCGGCCCGGCGCGCAGAGGGGACCCCCGTTCCGAAAGCTCATTAACCTTTCGCGGAGCGTTCGGGTTAATTGGGGAGGTTACTCACCCGTCAGCCCGAGCGGATCCCGGCGGGAGCGCTCCTCCTGCGCGCGCCACAGCCTTGGCGGGGAGGAGAGAGGAGAAATGGGAGAGATGGAGCCCGTGCGGGATGGAGCCCGTGCGGGATGGAGCCCGTGCGGGATGGAGCCCGTGCGGGATGGAGCCCGTGCGGGAGCGCAGCGCGCCCGCAGCCTCCGCCCGGGGCCGGGGAGCTGCCGGCGGCCAGCCCGGCACAGCGGCCACGGGAACATCCCGGGGCCCGCCGGGCGGAGAGAGCCCCCGGCCTCTCCCCCCGGTCCCGGCCCGGTACTGACCTGGCCTGGGCTCCGCTCCGGCGGGGCGCGGGGCGCATGGTGCGGGGCTCCGCGGCTCCCCCCGGCAGCTCCGCGGCTCCCCGGGCTGCCCGCCCCGGCCGCGCCGCCGCTCCGCCCGCGCTCGCCCTCGCCATCGCCGTCCCGGCGCTGCGGCCGCTCACCGAACGAATCCTAAATCAAAACGACGCCCGAGCAGCGCTGGAGCCGCTTCCTCGGCTCGGGCACGGCTCCGGGTTTGGATTTAGCATCGACTGAGCCAAGTCCTCGGTGCATTCTGTGTTAAATAACTAAGGTTAATTTGATTTGATGCACCACTTCATTACCATAAACAGCTCACAGTGTGTCAGTCCTCTGTAATTACGGCTCCTTACAGCCGGCATCTTGTTCATTTTCCATCCGGGCTGGAGCTTCCCTGTGATCCCCTCCCAGCCGAGCCCTCCCGCCTGAACTCCCCCCAACAGTAATTAGGTGTCATTTACTCTGCCGCTGACAGTTACACTCATTTGCAAAAATAGGGGCAAGGATGTAAAATTTACTTTTCCTAGCAGCCGCTCTGTGTGTGATGGGGCCGGCGGGGAGAAGGGATGATCCCCGGGGAAGGTGCTTTGGAGAGGGGATGCCATGGCCGGGAGCCCCGGGGAGCCCCGGCAGGCTCGGGCCAGGCTCAGCAGTGCCCACAGGCTGGCAGAGATGTGGTGCCAGTCAGTGCCCGGGTGGGATTTCTGCCCCTGCTGCTGCTGCCAGGGAGGGAACTGCTCTGCCACCAGCAGCGGCACGAGAGCGGGTGCACAGCACAGCCCAGGCAGAGCAAACCGAGCACACAAAGCCACCGCCAGCCCCGGTCTGCACCTGGGACCCTTTTGGGCACCAGCACCTTTGCCAAGCGGGCGCTGCTGCCCTCCTCCTCCTCCTCCTCCTCCTCCTCCTCCTCCTCCTCATCTGCTGCATCGTCCCACGGGAGCGCAGGAACAGCCGGGAGCCCGGGACGGGGACGGGCACTCCGGGCTGAGCCGGTGCTGCTGGAGCAGGGAGCGGGGCTGCCCGTGCTGCTCTCTCCTCCAAAACTGTTCCTTCATTGTCTCCCATTCAGTTCCCCCTTGTGGAGCTGCCGTGCTGGGGACATTCGCCGTCGGTTTTGCATGACAAAGGACTCCAGGGTTTGGAATCTCCCGTATTTGCAGCCACAGGAACAGAGCCACGGGACAAATCCCTCAGCTCCACATGTTCGGAACTCACCGGCCTGCTGCAGCCCAGCACAAACCTGGGAACTGACCAGCGAGCAGCGAAGGGAAATCTGAAAACATCCCCTGTGGCTGTGGGCAGCAAAGGGAAATCTGAAATCCCCCTGTGGCTGTGGGCAGCAAAGGGAAATCTGAAATCCCGCTGTGGCTGTGGGCAGCAAAGGGAAATCTGAAATCCCCCTGTGGCTGTGGGCAGCAAAGGGAAATCTGAAATCCCGCTGTGGCTGTGGGCAGAGCTGCAGATGCCGGGAGCGCTGACACACCAGGCACGGCTCCGGCACCCCGAGGAGGCAGCAGCCCTGCCCTGCAGCCGGGAACGCTGCTGCCGCTGCCAGCACTGGAGAGGGGGACACGGCGTGGGCCAGGAGCACCGCTAGGACAGGAGAGGAACACCCAGCACAGCAGAGGGATGCCTGGCAAGTGACAGGAGCCCCAGGAGCAGCCCAAGCCTAAGCAGGGCAGCCAGCACACAGAGGAACACCCCGTACAGAGGCAGGATACCCACACACAGATGAACCCAGCAGGACAGCCCAGGCTCCTGACTGCGGGCCGGGCTCCCTCTGCTCCTCTGCCTGGCGCAGCTGCTGGTGGCTGTGGAGCCGTCCCTGTGGGTTCCTGTGGAGCCCCCCGGGCTGGTCACCCTCCCCTGCTCCCCTGGGCCGGGCACTGCTGAGGTTCCCTCCCTCCCCACGGAGCAAAGAGAGCTCAGCCGTGCCTGGCACACTCCGGGATCCTCTCTGGGGCTGTGAGCTGCAACACCCCTGCAGCTGAACCCACGCTGCTGGGGCTGTGAGCTGCAACACCCCTGCAGCTGAGGCCACGGTGCTGGGGCTGTGAGCTGCAACACCCCTGCAGCTGAACCCACGGTCCTGGGGCTGTGAGCTGCAACACCCCTGCAGCTGAACTCACACTGCTGGGGCTGTGAGCTGCAACATCCCTGCAGCTGAGGCCACGCTGCTGGGGCTGTGAGCTGCAACACCCCTGCAGCTGAGGCCACGCTGCTGGGGCTGTGAGCTGCAACATCCCTGCAGCTGAGGCCACGCTGCTGGGGCTGTGAGCTGCAACACCCCTGCAGCTGAACCCACGCTGCTGGGGCTGTGAGCTGCAACACCCCTGCAGCTGAGGCCACGCTGCTGGGGCTGTGAGCTGCAACACCCCTGCAGCTGAGGCCACGCTGCTGGGGCTGTGAGCTGCAACACCCCTGCAGCTGAACCCACGCTGCTGGGGCTGTGAGCTGCAACACCCCTGCAGCTGAACCCACGGTGCTGGGGCTGTGAGCTGCAACACCCCTGCAGCTGAGGCCACGCTGCTGGGGCTGTGAGCTGCAACACCCCTGCAGCTGAAGCCACGCTGCTGGGGCTGTGAGCTGCAACACCCCTGCAGCTGAAGCCACGCTGCTGGGGCTGTGAGCTGCAACACCCCTGCAGCTGAAGCCACGCTGCTCGCACAGGCGGCGGCGCTGGGCTCTGACAATATCAAACAGATATTGTTAAAAGGCACTTAAGCCTCTCCGTGGGAGGATTGTGGCCCCCTGGAGCAGAGCCCAGGGGACAGCTTTTTATTGCCGTTGTGACCAGGTCAGCCTCTCCAGAACCCAGCGAATTATTTATGAGGTGGTTGGCCTGTTAAAACATTAACACATCCATCACCTTGCTGCTGCTCCCGCCCCTGCCTTCACCGCACGGGGCTGGGCTGGGAGTTCCCTGGCAGTTGATTTGCTCCAAAGCTGTTTGGAAGAAAATCCCCACCCTGGCTCTCTCTGTGAGAGTTACAGCAGGAGCTGCCGGCTTCGCCAAGAGCCCCGAGACCATTTCCCCTTCTGCTTCTGCTCTTGCTCCTGTTGCTTTGTTGTGTGGTCTAAACAAAGGCACAGATTTGGTTTTTACTGTGCAGAGATACCTTCGAGCAGCAAAAATCAAATGTAGCCATTGCCCCTGGAGTCTGACCTGCCCTTTGAGCGGGAGTGGGGATGAGCCAGCCCAGCCTCTCTGAGAGTGACACAGCACGGAATGTGGGGGAAAATGGGCACCCCGTGGTGACAATCCAGCAGGGAGAGGCAGTGGGGGCATTTCCTTCTGTCTGTCAGACACAGGGAAGATGCAGAAGTACAAGGAATGGGAATTCGTGTCTCATCTGCTGCGTTTCCTCTCATCTCTTCTTTCCATGCCTTTGGCTCCTCATTTCCCTGCATCTGATATTTTGTCATCACGTCTTTCATGACATTTCCAGATACTTATTAAATCAAAAGGGAGAGCTCTGCTTTGTGTGCTGAGGATCCCAGAGAGCCGATGGAGTGGCTGGGGATGCCTGGAGAGGGGTCTGGACCCGGCTGTGCCCTGGCTGGGGAGGGGACAGCGAGGGCCCCAGCTCTGCTCACTTGGGTGAGAGAAGCAGGAGGAGGAAAAAAGAAGCAGGAGGAGGAAAAAAGAAGCAGGAGGAGGAAAAAAGAAGCAGGAGGAGCTGGTGATGCACAGGGAGCACGGGGAGCAGAGTGACAGGGCTGGGCCCGCTGCTGCCAGCCCCAGAGCCGGGAGGGAAGGAATGGGAGTGAGGAGGAGGAGAGGGGAGGAAGTGTCCCTGCATGGGGTGGCTCTGGCTCTGTGACCTGGGGAGCTGCTGCGGTGGGGTTTGGCTGCCCCTCAGCCAGCACAGCTGGTGCACAGCTGGAGGTTTGCAGCCAGGAATGGCCCTGACCCCTGAGACACGACATGGATGTCCTGGCACCTGCACAGGTGAGACCCCACGGGCTGGCTGTGTGACACGGGGGCTGCACAGCGTGTGGGGGATGCCAGGCTGGCACTGGGGCTGCCACCACATCCTCTCCCTCACACCCATCTCACTTCTACCACAGGGGAACGTCCACAGGAGCAGGTTTTGATGGGAGCACAATTTCTGCCGTGAAATTATTAGGGAGCCAGTAAAAACCCGGCCCGTGAGCAGAGAGCTGCGGCAGGGCCGAGCAGCGCTCGGGCTGGGTGGTGCTCAGGGACAGCCAGGCAGAGGCGATCTGTGCCAGCAGCAGGAGAAATCGTCCCCCGGCAGCGCCACCGCGGCCCCTCCGGCGGAATTAAACGGGAGCCGGACCCGGGAGCGGCAGCGGATCCGAGAGCGGGGCAGCAATGAAAAGCTGCGGAGCTCCTTCCCGCAGCCGGCAAATCCCGGTTCCGAACGCCAGCCCGGGTCATTGGCAGCCGCGCTCAGCAGCACCCAGAAATCCCTTCCTCTGCTGCGCCAGCAGGATCCTCGGAGACGCCTCTGCAGCGTGTGGCTCCTGCAGCGGCACAAAGGGCTCGCAGGGACCCAGGGACGCCCCGAGGGTTAAACACGGGATCACAGCCCCGCCGCGGAACGGCAGCTCCTATCGGTGTCAGCCCCAAGGAGCCTTTGTGAATAATTAGTTCAAGGACAGAAAACGCGAAATTGCTGCCGGCGGCTCAGCCTGCGGCGGGTGCGAGCGCTGCCCGGGCCGGCCAGGCCCGCCGTGCCCTGGGCGCTCTCCGCCGTCCCTGCCCGGGCAGCGGGGAACAAAGGCGGCCCGGCACAGGCAGCGACTCATCCCCAGCCCGGCCCGCAGCTGCCTCTCCCAGCACGGCTGCCAGCCGCCCCAGACACGATTCACGGCCCCTGTTCCCGTGGTCTCCAGGGAGATGGCGATGGAGCTGCATCCTAATGATGCTGGGCGGGGGGCAGCGGCTCCTCCGGCCCCGGCCCGGCCCCGGCGCTCCCGGCACTGCGGATTCAGCCCCGGCTCCCCACAGCAGCCAGCGGGGAGAGGGGGTGGCCCCGCTCAGCGGGGGCATCGGCAGGGCACCGCTGGGGACATCGCTGGGCAGCGACAAGGGTGAGCACCGAAATAAAAGCTGCGTTGTTTGAGAGCTGCCGCCGCACCACCGCAAACCCGGCACCACCGCTGAGCACCAGATATCAACCGGCCCCGGAGGCAGAGGAGGCAGCCCCCAAACCCCCCAGGCACCACAGCCCCCAAACCCCCCAGGCACCACAGCCCCCCAAACCCCCCAGGCACCACAGCCCCCAAACCCCCCAGGCACCACAGCCCCCCAAAGCCCCCAGGCACCACAGCCCCCAAACCCCCCAGGCACCACAGCCCCCAAACCCCCCAGGCACCACAGCCCCCCAAACCCCCCAGGCACCACAGCCCCCAAACCCCCCCAGGCACGACAGCCCCCCAAACCCCCCAGGCACCACAGCCCCCAAACCCCCCAGGCACGACAGCCCCCAAACCCCCCAGGCACCACAGCCCCCAAACCCCCCAGGCACCACAGCCCCCAAACCCCCCCAGGCACCACAGCCCTGGGCGGACGGACACTCGGACACTCGGACACTCGGACACTCGGACACACGGACACTCGGACACACAGACACTCGGACACTCGGACACTCGGACACTCGGACACACGGACACACAGACACTCGGACACTCGGACACTCGGACACTCGGACACTCGGACACACGGACACACGGACACTCGGACACTCGGACACTCGGACACACAGACACTCGGACACTCGGACACTCGGACACACGGACACTCGGACACCGGCCGGAGCAGCCGCCCCGCCCTGACGCCTGACCCGGCCCGAGCCGCGGGCCGAGGCCGCAGCAGCGGAGCCCCGGCTGCCCCGCACGCTAATGAAGCTCGCGGCAGCGGCGTTAATTGCTGGAAGGATCCGTTCGCTCAGCGAGCGGCAGCCGCGGTGCCGCGGAGGGCAGGGCTGGGCAGCGGCACGGAGCGGGCACGCCGGGCAGGTGAAGGCAGGAGACAAACCTGCTGATATTGGTGTATTTACTTTTTTTTTTTCTTTTTTTTGAGCTCACGTAGCATTTAGGGTCACATGCTGCCCCCGGCACGGTGGCACCGTCACGGGCTGGGGTCAGGGCTCACGTCATGAGCAAACCTGAGCAAATGCCACCACGACCCATTTTGCATCCACCCTAAAAACTTAGACGTCAAAACCTAATTTATTAAGGGGTTAATGAAAGAATTAATTTCCGAAGCAGGCTTCTAACCTTTAGGACCAGATCATTTCGAGGGGAGGGGGCAGGAGAGCAGGAGATGCGAATGAAGTGCCAAGATTTTGATGAATATTTAATGCACCCTCCACGCTCCTCGGCAGCTCCCGCGCTTGGAGCGGTGCCAGCACCGGCTGAATCCGTCCTTTGTTAACAACCAAATCCACGCTGCTGGTGTGGGATGGTGTTTGTGCCTCAGTCAAGCTGGAATGTGTCACAGCGGATCGGGAGCGCTCACTGAGCACCCGCCCATCCCCGCGGCCGGGCAGGGCACCGGGCTGGGCACCGGGCAGGGCACCGGGCTGGGCACCGGGCTGGGCACCGGGCTGGGCACCGGGCAGGGCACCGGGCTGGGCACCGGGCTGGGCACCGGGCTGGGCACCGGGCAGGGCACCGGGCTGGGCACCGGGCTGGGCACCGGGCAGGGCACCGGGCAGGGCACCGGGCTGGGCACCGGGCTGGGCACCAGGCTGGGCACCAGGCAGGGCACCAGGCAGGGCACCGGGCTGGGCACCGGGCTGGGCACCGGGCTGGGCACCGGGCAGGGCACCGGGCTGGGCACCAGGCTGGGCACCAGGCAGGGCACCAGGCAGGGCACCAGGCAGGGCACCGGGCTGGGCACCGGGCTGGGCACCGGGCTGGGCCCCACCCTGCCGCCCCCACGGAACCCGAATGTCTCTACCTGCACACAGTTATATCTAAAATGTCTGTGCGTGGCTTGTTTCCCCAGCCAGAAACAGCCGGGGATGCTGCCAAAGGCTCGCTCCCGCCACACCAGGAGCAGGATTCTGCATTGTTCGAAATGTTCTTAATTTCAAGCAGAAAATAGCAGGGCAGGTACATTTCTGCAATTCCACAAACAAATATCTGCCCCCTCCCCACCTCACCGAGCTTCCCTCGGGCAGGGGCTGCTCACGCTGTCGGGGCTGGGTGGGCACCACACCCCGAGCACAGGCAGGCACGGGGATGTCAGATTCGGTACCAGGACAGGGTCACAAACCAGCCACAGCCCCCCTGGGCACCAACAGCTGTAATTCCAGCCCCGTTCTGCCTGCACACTGATGGAGAGATCGGGGACATAAACAGGAAAATCTTCCCTCTGGAAATGCAGCGGTGCAGCAGAATCAGGAGCCCCAGCTCCGTGGGGAGGGTGCAGGTCCAGCCTTGGAGCGAGTCAGAGGGAGGCTCTGGGTACCTGCCGCCCTCCTCACTCACAATTAGTTTAACTAATTGGACATCAGCTCCAGCGTGACTGCCTGGGCTCCTCCGGCCCCGGGCTGCTCTGCATTCCGGGCGGGTGCGCGCTGCAGTCGGAGCCGGCCCTCATTGGCATTCCCGGCACACGGAGGGGAGAGCAGAGCAGAGGAGAGGAGAGGCCTGGCTGCAGCTCCAGCTCAGGAACTGAGGGGAGGGAACACCCGCTGCCCACGTGCCAGGGAAAAGGGGAAGGGACAGAGACAAACGCGATTTTCATCCCGTGCTCCCCCAGCTCCTGCCCGGGGCGCGGGGCAGCTCCGGGCACAGGGGTCGGTAGGGCAGCGGCGGCGGTGCCAGTGCAGGGTCGGTGCTGGTGCCTCACCCTGCCTGGGGGCCCGGCGTTAATTTGGGAGGTGCTGCTGGCAGAACACACCCGCGGCATCACGAGGGCTCTGGTGCAAGAGGCACTGCCAGGGGAACGAGGGGTCAGTGCCCTGGGGATGCTCAGTCCTGCTCTGGGGAGCCAAAAGGGGTGGAAAACCACCGGGATCAGGCGACCTGCAGCTCTGGGTGCCCACGGGCCAGCCCCGTGCTGCCAGCCTGGCTGAGTGCCCAGCCCCAGGGATGGGGTGTCACAGCTGCTGCCCCGCACCCCAGGCCACCTCTGTCCCCCCAGACACGGTCACACAGCTGCCAGGGCACACGGGCACAGGGAGCAGCTCATTCCCATCCAGGGCTGGGCTGCCGCTGTCCAGGTGCTCTCTGCCGCCTCCAGAGCACAGAGAGCTCCCGGCAGGGAGGGACAGAGCAGCCCTGGTGGCTCCTGGTGGGCAGGAGGTGCACCCTTCCCTCTCCTCCCCAGCACCCTGGAGAACCTGCCTTCCCTGGCTGCAGCACAAGGGCAGGAGAGCCAGTCCCAAATTACACCCAGGTCACCACCACGCTGCCCCTGATGCTGCCCCACCGAGCTCAGTGTGGTGGCTCCAAGGAGCTGGTGGCCCAGAAAGGGCAGGGTTGAACAGCCCTGGTGCTGGGAGCACAGGGGGGCTGGGCAGGGAGTGGGGCTGCACTGTTCACCCCACACTGGGGGTCTCTCTGCAGAGGCACCAGGGTCCAGCACAGGGACACCCATGGGAGTGATCCCAGCCCCTGAGCTGCTGCCAGACCTGCACCTGAAACTGAAATGGTTCCATTTCTTGTGCCAGACACCCACCCGAGCTGCCTTGTGTGGGACCAAGCCCACCTTTGCAATCAGGCCCCAAGCACCTCTTATCTGTTCCTCTCTGCTCCCAAGATCCCTGGTTACATTTTCCTGGGCATGATTTGCCAATTCTTCCATTACCTACATGGAAACACAGCACAGGTGCACTTGGTGGGCCTCTCCTTGCCCTGCAGCCTGCAGAGCTGAGGGGGCTCACGGGGGAGCCCCTTGCCCTGCTGTCCAAGGCCAGGTTGGATGAGGCTTGGAGCAACCTGTCCTAGTAGAAGGTGCCCATGGCAGGGGAGTGGAACTGTGTGTTCTGTGAGGTTCCTTCCAACCCCAGCCAGTCTGTGAGCCTCTGATGCCCTGCCAGGCCCTACAAGCATTAGCAATGCTAATGGAATGATTCCACTGAATTTCCCTGAATTAGAAAGGTTTAGAAGCCAAGCAGTTTTGCACTTACCCTGGAGAGCAGCTCTGACATGGAGGTTCCTTCTCCCTCTCCTGGCACCTCACCAGCCACTGTCACGTGCTATGACAGAAGAAGTGACACGTTGAGATCCCTCTGGAGGGGTGGGACACGCCCTGCACAGACCTGGCCCCCGGTGGCACCTCTGGGGCCAGGCAGGGCCCCTCTCCTGCCTGCCCAGCAAAGGCTGCACCCAGCATCCGTCTGTCTGTCTGTCTGTCTGTCCAGGAGCCCATTCCCACCGCCCCACATCTCCCCAGTGCCACTCACTGGGGCTGGGCACGTGGAGGATCCGCTGCATCTAATTAAAACATTTACCCGGTTAATTACTGATACTCGTGCATTTTCCTCCCTAGTCCAGGCTCCAGCAAAGCTTGTGCTGAGGACAGCAAAGCAAAATGCTTTGTTTCCAGTAGTTTTTTAAAATGAAAAAGCTCAGTTTGTCTTAACATGACACCAAGAGGCAGCACAGCATTCCTGGGCTCCAGCCTGCTCTCCCCAGCCACCCCTGCAGTCACAGACCAGGAGATTCAATTATCTGGCAGAACATGTCCCAGAGGCATCCGGATAATTGCAAACATAAGTACAAAATCTGCCACTAATTATTAAAGAAACACCAAATAAGGAAACCAAGTGATGGAAAAGTTGCTGCTGGTGCAGAGACCACCCCCAGGTGCTGGAAGGGCAGCGGGTCCCAGGGGTGTCTCTGTCCTGGTGGGACCCTCAAGCCCTGCTGGGCAGGGGAGAGCCCTGAGCCCACCATGGGCCCCAGGCTTCCAGAGAAAGGCTGTTCCATCTCCTGACACAGGGCACAGCCTGAACAGCCCCAGCTCTCCCAAACTGTCTCTATGGGATTTTAAAAAGGGAAAAAGAAGAAAATAAATGAACAAGAGCCAATCCCACAGGTGGGTTTGGACGGGGGCTTCACCACTCTTTGTTGGTGCTGTCAATATTCACCAACTGCTCCCACCCCTGGTGTTCAGCTCTCTTTTCTCCCCAGTTTGCCAAGCTCAGCTGCTCATCCTGCCCATGATTCAGACGCTCTTTGGATCTGTTCTCCCTCTGCCTCACAAACTTCTGGGCTCTGCCTGGCTGCAGGAGGGTCACAGCCAAGCCCTTCAGCCCTGCCAGGCCCCCACAGCGGTGCTGGAGGCGTGTTTGGGAACAGCCCCGCAGCTCCTGTGACCCTCCCGGGCCGAGGGGCCGTCCCTGGGCACGGAGCGCGCTCCCGGCCGGGCAGGAGGAGGATGCTCCGAGCGATGGTGCTGCCCTGTGGGGGCTGGGAAGGCTGCACACCTCTGAGGGCTCCTAAAGGGAAAGCAGCTTCTCCCTGGCAGCATTCTGGCAAAAAGTCAATAATCATTAAATAAACCCAATTAAGATCTGGAACACTCCAAAATATTCTCAGAAGAGTCTGAGCATTTAGCTCCTTGTGGGAGGAGCACGGGCTCATCTCAGGGCTGGAGGCCTTGGCGGGCTGGGAATGGGGCCAGTAACACCAGGCAGTGGTGGGGTGGGATGGGGTGGGGTGGGGATGGAGTGGAGTGGGGTGGGATGGGATGGGGTGGGATGGGGGTGCCTCTGCCTCCTCCCCACCTTGGGCTGCTGGGGTCAGCCCAGCCCATCCTTCCAGCGGGGTTTGCTCCTGCCCCTCAGGGTCAAGGACAGACACCAGCAGACAAGCAGGGCCAGGGCTGCAGGCCAGCCCCGGCTCCCAGCGTTTGGGCTACCCCACACCCACGGGGCAGAGCAGAGCTGCCCTTGTCCCCCAGCCCTGCCCCGTGCCCTGGGTTAGAAACAGCTGGAAGAGATGTGCAGGACTTGGCCAGAGAGCCAGGGAGGGATCCCCAAATCCTCTGATTCCAGACCCGAGCACATCCACTCCCGCCGGGCTGTGGGGACACACGAGAGCATCCCAGCCCCGAGGCACGGCTCAGCAGCAGGATGTGTGTCAAACAGGACTTAATTTTATCTCCACGGTGACTTTTCCCCCACGTCCTCATTTCTCTGCATCCTTAAAACAACGTGGAGTGTCTTCATCTGCAGCTCAGGCCTCCCGTGCCGGGCAAGGCTCTGTCCTTCCGTCAGCACAATCACGACAGTGATAAACCCAAGGAAAACACTAAAACACTCTCTTTGTGAGAGCATCCTCAGCAAGGCCGGCATTCCGGAGAGCTGCCAGCTGCCCTCGGGGCACGGCTTCGGGCGGGGAGCTCCCGCCTCTCTCTGCTTGGGTTCTCAGCTGGCAGAGCATTGCTGGAGGCTGGGGAACCACAAATGTCACCCACGTTTGCACACATCTTCATGTGTTTTCCTGTGAAACATCACGATATGTCTGGGCTGCTGGCAACGCTCAAAACAAACCGAAGCAAAACAAAGCAAAACAAAGCAAAACAAAGCAAAATAAAGGAAAACAAAGGAAAACATCCCCTCTCTGGCGGCTCCCAACTCAAGGGGCGATGCCAGCGATGCCGAGGCAGGGCTGACCTGCGCGGTGCCTCGGGAGCACCGAGGGCACGGGCGGAGCCCCCGGGAGCCGCTGCCTCTCACAGCCCGGCCCGCGGCGGGCACGGCCACATCCCTCTGTCGTGGCTGGCCTCGTGTCACCACGCCAGCGCCAGCGAGCCCGGCAAAGAACTGTTTGCAGCTGTCATTAGCTGAAAACAAGGCGAATCTGCATATGCTCAGTCTTAATTAGGCAGCTTGGCAAGGAGCCCTCGCTCGCTGCTACCAAACAGCCATTTCGCTCACAAAAGGGTGACAGCAGCCCCGCGTGTGCACACACACACACACACACACACGCACACACACACACAGGATGGAGGGATGGACGGACGGACGGACGCCGGCCGAGCCTCGGCCTGTGCCGGCCCCTCGGAGGGTGATGGGGCGGAGGGCGCCCGGCCCGAGCTGCCCCATCCACGCCCCCAGCCCGGGACACGCGGGGCAGCGACAGGGGAGGTGACGGAAATGAAACCCGAGGAATTTCGCCCCTCAATGCGCCATGGCTAATCACTGAACTCTCATTTACCTCTCAAAGGCACGGGCGTTGGCAGAGCTGGCGGGGGCATTTCCATGGAGGAGGAGGAGGAGGAGAGCCCGTTTGGAGGCACCCGCCGGGGCGGGCTCTGGCAGCAGCCTGGCGCGGAGCGGCGCTGGATTAGAGCCGGGAATTCGCGAGCGAAGCCCTGGCTCGGTGGGAAGGGAAAGCGGGTCACGGGCTGGCAGCGCCGCGCTGTCCCCATGTGCCCGGCAATGACGTCAGCCCCGTGCCAGCACCGCACCTTCCTCTCCATCGGCATCCTCCTCCTCCTCCTCCCCGAGGAGCCCGGCACGGCCCAGCGGGCTCCATCGCCGAGCACCCGCGGCCGTGACGGCGCTGCCGAGGTGCCACCGCAGCCGGGGCTGTCCCCGGGGCACCGCGGCTCGCTCGGCACCCGCCCTGCCCGGGCACCGGGGCCCGTGGAACCCCGGGATGGGCTGCAAGCAAAGGCCCGGAGAGTCACCAAATCTTTGGCAAAAGCAGCCCCAAAGGCGGATTTTGGACAAAGCCATCCCGCTACTCCTACAACCTGATCCCCCCGGACACGGCAGTGCCAAGGCCTGTGCTGCCCTTGCAGCGCCGGATTGCGAGCTTTGTCAATTGACAGCATAGTCTGCACAGAAGGGAATTAAAATAAGGCTGGGAATCATCATTTCTATTTTCTCTCCCGGTGCTGCTCAGCAGGTGTTGATGTGCAAAGGTGTGCTGGCCAATTCCAGACTGGTTGTGGCTGGAAGGGACCTTAGTGACCACAGGGTTCCAACCCAAGTGGACAGGAGCTTTCCAAACAAACCAGAACAAAGCAGCCACGAGGCAGCTTCGTGTGTAACATCAGTCAGTGCCAGCACCAACAGGGGTGCAGCTTTGGGACCACATCCTACATTCTACCCTACAAAGCCCTTGCTCCTTGGCACCCCCTTATCCTCCACCAGGGCAGGTCCTGCCAGTTTTCCCAAAATTAAACCCCTTTGTAAAGTTATTTTTTCCCACACAGTGGTTCCCAGCAAGCTTTTTCTCTGGCACTACTGTTAGAATCCTGGAATGGTTTGGGCAGAAGGATAAAGTCCCCCCAGTCCCAGCTCTGCCACAGGCAGGGACACCTTCCACTACCCCGGGCTGCTCCAAGCCCTGACCAGCCTGGCCTTGGACACTGCCAGGGATGGGAAGGATTGGGATGCTCTTCGCTCATGTGCAACTCCCACTGGAAATCTCACATTGGGTCATTTACTGAAAACGTTTTTATTGTAATCAAAAAGTGACATAACAGGGCTGTAATGTATTCCGCGTTTCATCTGCTGGTATTTGGTAACTGGTACCAGCTGCTTCTGCCAGGCAATTAAAAAAAACCCGAATGTGAAAATCTTCACAGTACAGTAAACTCCACCCAAAATAATTAACGGTGGTTAAAAAGAAGATGCCCCAGCAAAACCTTTCATGTTACATGGTCACAACTCACAATTCTGTACAAAATGTTCACTTTTATAAAGCTCTGATGTAAAAATCAAATAATCAAGCAGCAATATTTTAAGTGCAGCACAGGGTCTTTCATGTCATTATTTACAACGCTTGAAGTCGTTTACATTTTAACAAAGATCATACAGATGACTTAGTAATTAAGTCATTTTTTCATTATCTGTCGGTTTATGTCGTGACAGATTTCACTTTTTGGTCGTCTTTCTCTTTATCTTTGCTCTTCTTCGATTTTTTCTTCTTGTGTTTGTGTTTTTGGCTCTTTTCCAATTCCGTTTCATTTCCCACGTGTTTCTTATGCTTCTTGTGTTTCTTGTGCTTCTTGTGCTTCTTCTTCTCTTTCTTCTTTTTCTTTTTCTTGCTGTCCTGGCTCTCCCCTGAGCTGGCGCTGCTGCTGTGGCTCCGTGTCTGGCTCTCGGAGGGGCTGTGGCTGCGGCTGCGGCTGACGCTGGGGCTGCTCTGGCTCTGGCTCCTGCCCGCCTCGGGCTGCTCGGCGGGAGCCGGGGCTGTCGCCTCCTCTTTCACCTTCTCCACAGCCTTCTCCTTGGCCTCTTTGGGCGCCTTCCCCGCAGCCTCCTCGTCCTTGGCAGACACGTTGCTCTCGCTGTCGCTCTCGTTGTAGTCCGGCACGAAGGCGGCCTCGTCGGTCTCGCGGGTGAGGTCGGACGAGAGGCGCGCGGCGCTGCTCGGCGCCGGCTTCGGCTTGGCCGCGCCCTTATCGCTCTGACCCGCCGCGCTCTCCTTCTCCGCTTTCACTTCTGGCGAGTCCTGCTTCACCGCTGGTTTATTCCCACCGGGCTCTTTCTCCTTATTGCTCTTGACTTCCGGCACCAGTTTCTCCTTCTCTTTCTCCTTCTCCTTCTCTTTGCCCGGGTTTTTATCCGGGGGTTTGTGTTCCTCCGCGGGGCGCTTGGGGTCGTGCACGGCTTTGTGCTCGGCGGGCTTGCGCTCCCGCGGGGGGCTGTAGCTGCCGCGCTTGGCCTCCGCAGGGCCCTTCTTGGGCGGCTCCACACGCTCCTCTCTGGGTTTGCTCTTCTGCGCTGCTGTGGAGTCTCTGACCCGGGATGGGGAGTCTTTCCTCCGCGCTGACTCGCTCTTTTCCTCCCTGCGCTTGGAGCTCGAATGCTCCCTGCTGCCATCGTGGTCGGACTTCTTGTCTCGGTTGGGAGTGAAGTCCTTTGCAGCGGAGCCACGGCCGCTCTCATGCTTCTCTGAAGACCTGCCGTCTTTGGAGGATTGAGATACAGTTTTTCCATTTCCTTGTTCAGCTGCACGTTCTGAGTGTTCTTTTTCTGGCTGAACACTGCTCTTCCTCTTCTCAGAACTGTCCTTGTCTGACACAGAATGATCCCGGTCTTTGGTTTTACCTTTTTCACTTGACACGGAACTTTTTGAACTCTTGGCATCGTGTTGGGTGCTTTCGTAACTCGCCTCTTTTGCAGCTTTCTGTGTTTTCTCCAGAGGCTCTGTCTCCTTTTCAGTGTGTTTGAGGGGGTTTGCTGCCTTTGCACTCACAGGTTTGATAACACTGGCGGGTTTTCCTACAGTTGGGGGCACCTGGGGGGTGGACTTGATGTCTTCCTCTTCAGACTCAAAGTCATCTTTATCCCACTTGGACTGCGGGACCTGGATCATGATAATGACATCCTCAGCAGGGGCTGTTATGTCATTGTTGTACTCCTCCAGGGTCTTAATGACAGTTCGTTTGGTGTCTGGCTTCTCCTCAGGCTTCCGGACAGGGCTTCCCCCAGTGGAACTCGTGCTGGGAGGAAAACAGGGACATTAGTAATGGGATGCACACACAGCCAGCTTTGGGAACACTTTAGAAACTGACTTGTTTTGTTTCAATTCTAAATTCTCAGCATTTTCCTCAAGGATATTCAAATATGGGAACAGACAAGAGAAAGGCTGAGTCCATTGGCTGAGATTATGAGCAATCAATTAATTTAGTATCTTGCTACTATACATTTAATTAACAAAGACATAAGATTATCAGATTGGGGACTGTCTGATCTGGTAATTCCTTCATGTCCTATTTCTCCCAATGGCAGATAAATTAGATAAATCCATTCTTCTTTCAACATGAAAGCAAGCAATTATGAAGAGGTACAGACAGGCAAAGTTTCAACCCCATGCCCCAGTTCTTCCTTAGAAAAACTGACATTTTAGAAGTTTTTTAGATTACCAAGACACTATCTTAAGTCTTCAACAAATATCTTAAATGTTTTGAGTTTGCATCACCAACCAATTAACCCTATCAGCTTCCTGCGCAGTACAAACTGCTTGTTTTCCTTAACAACACCTGAGTTTGATGCAAGTAGAGTTTGATAAGGAAGATCACAGATTATTCCCTCATTTAGCACAAATTTAGCTGTTCCTTTCCTTAGGCACCATACAGAATTGGACAGGGGGAGAAGGAAAGAAAGAAAGGAACTGCTGAGGTACCTGGTGTAATCCACAAGAGTCGAGCTAGCGCCGTCAGCTGCCGTCACTTTCCTCCTGGCTTTTCCCTTTGCCTTTTCCGCTTTGACTTTGCTGCTGCTGGGCTCAGCTTTCTCCACAGCTTCTTTTCCAGGTGGCACGTTTTCTCCGCTCACAATCTTTTTTCCAGTTTCTCGGTTCAGTTTAATCTTTTTGGACGGGTTGTTAAGAAAAGCAGCTTTATCCTTTTCTGGTGTTCGCTCTCCTTTCTCCCCCTCGAGCTCAGCCTTCCCCTTGGGCGACGTTTTCAGTTCTGCAGTTTCGGCTTTAGAGGCCTTTGCAGAAGCGGCTTCATGCTCTTTATCAACCTTTTCCTCTGCTTTTCTTTTCCTTTTCTCAAGTTTGGCATCGGAAAGTTTGCTTTTCTCGGCAGGTTTTTTTGATTTATCCTCCTTGCTGGAGGGCTTCTCTGCCTTGCCTTCTTTAGGATGTTCTTTCTTTGCCTTCTCCTCCTTGGCTGGTCTGGTTTCCGGGTGATCCTTTGTCACTTTGGGATGAGCCTTCCGTGGTGTACCGAGAGCCTTCTCATCCTTCTGAGAGGAGGAGGCTTTAACACTGTCTGTCTTTGGCAGCTCCTCCTTGACTTTTTTCACAGGAGGTTCCGTTCGAGGAGATTTCTCGCGATCGGGGTCCACCTTTTCCTGGGAAGCTTTAGGTGGCTTTGCTGCGTTGTCTTTCTTCGGAGCAGCCGTCGCTTCTGCTTTCCTCTTTGTTTTCTCAATCTTTGCTTTTGGCTTATCCTTCTCTTTTTTCTCCTTTTCAGACACTGGTTTGAAAGCAATGGAATCTGCTTCCATGGGCTCATCCCTTACAGGAGTGGCATCATCCCTGCTTGGCAGCATGAAGAGAGAGTCTGTTTTAGCATCTTCTGTTGGAACTGACTCTCTTGGTTTTCTTGCCCCTTCTAACAGCTCAACGTTGGGAAATCCTTCATTCTCATCCCCTTTTCTTCTCTTCCGGTGTTTTTTATGTTTATTGCCTTTGCCATCTCCCAGTGGATTTTCCACCTCCTTCTCTTTTGATTTTGTAGGATCTTTGATGCCATGGCTCTCTCTCCCAGGCTTTTCAGGGTAGTTTCCAGCTACATTACGATTCCTGTGGCTCTGCCCAGCGGGATACTCCTCCCTCCGTCCCCGAGCATAGGGCGAATTCTCTCGTCTAGTCCCAGGCGGGCCAAACCTTTCCGGAGAGAAGTTCTCTCTGTTCACTGGAGGCCGCGGCTGAGCGCCCACGGCGTAGCCCTTGTAAAACTTCTCGTACCACTCTCTGTAGTTCCTCTCCCACTCTCTGTACCTCTCCTTCTCGAAGGGGTCTCTGAAGTCCACCGAGCGGCCGTAGTAAGCCTTCATGTCGTACGGGGGCACCTCGCGGTAGCGGTTGAAGTACTCGCGCTCGGCGTCGCTCTGCGGGACCGCCCGCTTGCCGGGGGACTGGCCGCGGAAGACGGGGGAGCGGGAGCGGGAGTGGTAGCGCCGGTACGGGGGCGAGCGGGAGCGGGAGCGGTGGTAGCCGTGCGAGCGCGAGCGCGAGCGGTAGTTGCGGCTCTTCCCTTTGCCGCGTCTCTGGTAGGGCGGCGAGCGCGAGTAGGAGCGGGAGTGGGAGCGGCTGAAGGAGCGCGAGTAGGAGCGGGAGCGCGACGAACCTGAGCGGGACTTGGAGTAGGTGTACGAGCTTCTGGAGTAAGACGAAGCGCTATAGGGAGACTTGGACCTTAAAAAAACACAACACAAAGAAAAAATAAATGAAGTTAATTCCAAACAGTCGTTCTCCTCCAATCTTTTCCTCCCACATTTATTTTTTCTTTCCTGTCCACATGCTTATGTCAAAGCTTCTTTCAGCTGCTGACATAAAGCTACTGCAAATTGAAGAACTTGATAACACGTAAAAGTTTCTGCTCACAAGACAGAACAGCTGCTGCTTTGTTAGTGTCAGAACACACAGAAGGGTCAGTCTACTTCCACTCACTCTATCACATGAGCTACCAGAGCTACGGACAGATTTCAGGTGGTTACACTGGCCTCTACTGGTACGGGAACACGCACATTTGTCACTACTCGGCAACCACATGCAGTGCAAATCATTTTTGTTGCAGTAAGATGCAAAAAGAGCAAATCTGAGTGGCTACAGTGCAGAATCACATCGAGAAAACACCACGTAGCCTGAAGACAGCAAAGCCCAATGTTAAAAAACCAGCTCGGTCTAGTTCACTTCACCCTTTTTTGGGAATTTGGACAGGATGCACAATCCTAATACAGCAAAGGACCTACAGACAGGCCTATGGAATCCACACTGCCAGGCAGGTGTCCCAAAAACGTCCTGCACATCCCTCCAGCTCTAACCAAGGCAAGTGACCGCATTGCAAGGAAAATCCCATCTAAAAGCTTCTAACCTCAGTCTAGTCACATGCCCCAGTGCCATGACTCTGGGAAAGCTCCTGACAGCACAGCTAACAACTACTCCTGCCTGAGGGATTTTGGGGGACAGAAAACAGCAGCTACCCTCAAGTTTTTCTTCTACTATTTTTTAATGAATCATTTCACATGATTCATATGTTCATTAGCATCACTCCTTCTCTCAAAGTCCCTCACTAATTTCAGATTTCCTTACAAATAAGTCTGAACTTTTAATTCCCAAGAAAAATTTACCAATGTCACCCAACAAGTGAAAGCCCCAGTCTACAGTCCAGGTTCAAACATCTCATGTATCCACATGAGATGGACAAAAGCAGAAATGAGGAAGATTTCTCTCACCTATCTCCTCCAAACTGCTTGGACTGCTTGGTTACAATCAGAATAGCAAGACGCTGAAAATGCAGGCCTTACAGCTATTCTGTTCCTGGCCTCCTCAGGCCTGTCAGGTAGTGAAGGACACCACTGCAGAGACACCTTAGCAAGACAGACCCTTAGCGCTCCTTCGTGCCTGCTGCCCAGTGCTAACTCAGTCACCTGCAATCTCTGCCACACTGGAGCCAATAACCTGCGTATGACACTCTTGTCACTGCTCATCCCTCAATCATCCAATCCATCTAACGACAGGGAGGTGGAGTGGAACTCCTCCTGATTCCTCTAGACAATCTGCTTCTCCATTACGGACATGTAAAGCAGTTACCTGGAAAACGAACGCCTACGCTCCTTTTGAATCTTTTTATATTCCATCAATTCCTTAGCAAAATCATTTGTAAACTCATCAAGTTTGGACTTTTTCTTTTCCCTGTTAAAATAAGTTTGACCTTTATTACAATTATAGTTTGACCTTTATTACAAAAGACATCAAGAAACAAAACATGGCCAATATGAGAAAATGTTTACTGCATGCAATGCAAAAGGTGAACATCCTATTTAAGCAAAAACAGTTCCTACAAGTTTTAGGAAAAGTTCTAGAATTACATTTGTCTCGGTTTAGCTTTGCATATTTACCATCTGCAATGAAAAAGTATACTGGAAGAAACACTATGTCACTTTTGCTAGGTCAGATGCACTTTAGTGTAACCGCAGTCCAACACGCTCCCCCGATAGAGACACGAAAACAAGGCAACGTTAGCGAGCCAAATACTTACTCCTCTTTAAGCCTCCGTTGCTCTCTGTAAAACTCCTCCCTAGAGAGAGGAGGTGCTTGTGTCGTTGGGATGGTGTTTGAATGAGCCGCTGGCACTGCTGTTGGGACCCAAGCTGATGACATGTTTGCAGGAGCTGGGGGATATCCGGGAGGGGGGACAGTGTACCCAGCGGATGGAGGCTGCCCAGGTGGAAACTGAGGAGGAAACTGTGGTGGTGGTACCCCCGGAGGAAGAGGAAGAGCATGGGGTGGTGGAGGATACAAGGGAGGTGGAGGCACAGGCACAAAGACTGGTGCTGATGCTGGCAGTGATGGGGCCTGAGTCCTTTGGGCACGGTCACTGTGCGGGCGTCCTCGATTTGAACTTTAAAGAAACCCAAAAACACGTGTCACTGTTTGTCACAGCCTGCCCTGAGCGTACAGAGGAAAGCGAAGCGGCAGCACGGCGGGAGCACTCCTGGTTCTCACTGGTCTCCGGCTTTCTGTTCACTCGAGACTACACTCAGTCCTGGAGCCTCGTACTTGCCTTGCACATCCTCGCCCCAGCAGCTCCCTCAGCCTTCTCTCCTTACACTCAGCTTTGGGACTGTGGGCCAGGCTGCCATGAGACCCCCATCTGCCATGAGCCAAGCACCCACTGCTCCTCTGCCCCTCCTGGACACAGCTTGAGCTCCGCTCTCCCGAGCTTCCAAGCACTGCGCAGGGATTAACTCACCTCTCAGATTTCTCCTAACCTCTCCCACATTTGTTTCCTGAGCTCCTGCCTCACGATGTATTTGGCCTGTTCTTGTCCCCGAATTGTTTTTTACTTGTTTACTGCATTTGAGGTTTTAAATAACCTGGGAGATGGATCCTGGATTTTGTTTTGATTTATCTTTCAGACTTTATAAAAACAATGACCCTTACAGCCTGGCTATAACAAATCTCTAGCGAATGAAGGACTAATTTGACACTGCAATAACAGATAAACAGGCTCCCCTCTCTAATGAGAAAAAGCAGCTTGGCACTTTGAGATGACTAAACTTCAGAAATACAAAACTGTCATAAAAATAATAGTCACTCATTTTTCAATAATTTGCTCAACCAGTATCAACTAAGTTGTTAAAGAAAGAATGTTGGAGGGTGATTCCTACTGGGAAATCAATTTCTTCAGCCCTATTCAGTCAGCAATCAAAAGGGTGCTTTTCCATCTGATCTTTAATTACATTTAATTTTTAGATGTAATTTAGGTTTCCCAAAAAGTGTTCATTATTCAGAATCTTCTTTTCAATTATGTACTGGAGTTTTATTATTTTTCAATAATCTTACTGAAAGCACAGGTCCCATTTGTTAAAGCTAATTTAAATTAAGCCACTTGAAAATTAATTACCACTTGAATTCTCCACAACTATTATTTCATTATAAATCAGCTGTTGTCTAAGTGATTGTTACAGATTAATTTAACCAGTAACAACTAGTAATACATTAAATTTTGCTGAATACTTACAGTTCCCAGCCTGGCCTGCGAAGTGCACCAGCTCTCATTGGATGACCTTTAGCAGCAGGGACAGGAAAAAAAAAATCCCAGTAAGTATCTGAAGACAATTTTTTGGACGAGATTCTAAAGTTTTAGTTTCTTACCAGTTGTGGGTATTGATTGTCCTTGAGGGCCCAGAAGACTTGGTATCGCTGGTTGTCTCAGTACAGGAACCTGATAGCCCTTGGGAATAAATGCAAACAGTCAAAAAATAAGCTCTACTAGAACATAAGAGTCATTATAAGTGTTGAAATAAAATTTACCTTCTCTTCCAACAAACTGGTGATTGACAAAGGGGAAGTTTTGGAAAGCTCAGCAGCAGTCATCAGAGCAGGAGGCAAAACAGCATCGGCATCACTGCAAAAACAACACGTTTTTATTATGGAAACACTGCTTTGAAGTGAAATATAATATATATTTTGAAATATCAAGTCCAAGGTGAGAAAAGGCTGATCCCACTAAGTGAAAAAAATATTTTAAAATAATCCACCAGATTTACACCTGTGAAGTTGGCAGGCTCCGAAGGAAGTACTGCTGAGGAGTCTGTTTGGATACTGGCATTTAGAAAGGAAGCTCTCTGGAAAAATATCTGATTAAGCAGCACTTGAAAGGATGAGAATCCATATAACCCATGCACTGAGCCCCAGCTTTGGAAGATGCAAGAACTGAAATTCCACTAGAAAATGTCTCTGTGCTCCTCTGAATCGTGATCCTTGTACTGATGGCACAGCTGAGCCTGGCAGCCCTCTGGACACGCTGGTTCTGTGCATCCAAGGGTTAAAGGATGTAACCCTAAGCGCTGGTACAGATTTTTGCATTAAAGTATTATTTCATCAGTACTAAAGAGAAATTACTGAGACACTAGGGTCTGATGGAACTAAATGGCTACTCCAGGAATGGCTGGCCACTTCAAATCAAAACCAGTCTGTCCCTCAGGGCAAACCTGAGCTGAACGACTGGTAAGGGAACCAAACAGAAATACTGCCAAGAAAATTCTTGCATGAGGTACATGTTCTACCTACTGAAGTGTCCTCATTCCAAGTAAAAACAGAACCACAACTTCCACAGTGACCTGCAGCTGTCACTAAGGATATACAGGGTGTTAGCTGCGAAGCTGGAGAAAAACCTAACCTAAGCATTTTGATTTCTTTTGTACTCCTGCTGATCTCCAGCTCTCCTTACCGAAAAGGTCCGTCCGGCTTTTCCCCACGGAGAGAGAGGGACACTGCCGGAGGGAGGTCAGAGACAACCACAGAAGACGGATTGACGGGCAGCCCAGCTGCCATGGAGGGCCCGGGGCCCAGGGAGGAGAGGGCGGAGCGGGAGGCCAGCGAGGCCAGCGGGATCATCAGCGGGTCCTGCTGCCGCGCCATGGCCGGCCGCATCAGCGGCTGCAGGGTGCGCGTTATCGTCTGCCGCATCAGCGGCGGCGGCGGCGGCGGCGGGGGTGGTGGTGGCAGCTGCTGCTGCTGCTGTTGCTGCTGCTGCTGCTGCTGAATCTTACGGAGCCTTTTTGTGTAGCCGGTTTCATTTTTGAAGTTGTTGACAGCCTAGAGGTGGGGAAACGCATTTGAAAAAGTGATAATAAACTTCAGGAGAAATATGAACAAAAGCATCCCTACAGGAAAATCACAGTGTGTTCCTGTAAGTGCTATTAATCCTAAACCAACCAACACACAGCTGTGAACACATCCCATGAAACTCTGGTATCAATGACGGGCACCTCAGAGTCTCTGGATTAAAAGTACTTTGCTGTTAACACCCAATTTGAAAGTGAGAACATCCCATTAAACGCAAATATGTCCTGAATTTGCCAGATTGTCTCTAATGAGCCATAGGCTTCTGTAAAAACAGCGTATTTGAAAAGCAAACTTAGCCTTGTTGAGTTCAGCCTTGCTTAAGGAGTTCAGGCTAAAGTCACCACATTACCTGGCGCAGAAACTTGTTGGCGATTAAAGCATCAGGAGAAACATCTGTCTGATGGCAGGTAGGGCATGTGTGCTCCTCAGACTCCAGTAGTGCTGTTCTAATACCTGGGAATAATCAGAATATTAAAATAGTTTACAGCCAAACTAAGTAAGCTTCTTTGGTTCTCATTAATTACAAAAACAAGCATGTGATTAATGGGGAAATATGGTCTTGAACAGAAAGCATGAAGCTGTAAATGTTCTATAGTGCAAAAAACTGGTAGAGGAACAGGTTGCCCAGAGAAGCTGTGGCAACCCTGGAAGTGTTCAAGACCAGTTTGGATGGGGCTTGGAGCAATCTGGGCTAGAGGAAAGAATGAGAGAAGCTTTAAGGTGCCAAACCATTCTGCAATTCTACAATTTCTAGCATACAACAGAGGGTCGATATTTCACTGTGGTAATATGTAAAGATGCAGAACAGACTGGCATGTGACATCTCAACAGGTCTTTTTTCCACTCTAGTACAGCAAGAAGTTGTTCCATGCTAATGAATAAAACACATTTCAAAAAACCATGAGGAGGTTTGAGTTCTGAAGGTTTTAACTATCTCTAGGGAAGAATGTGGATGAAATGCCTTAATGTCAGTTCTTTGGGCAGTAAGTTCCCAAAGTTGGAGACATAATTCTGTGTGAGGGAAAGGGCTGTGGAGAAAATAAATGCATTTGATATCTACTACTGTAACCACCTGCACTAATACACACTCCACTCATCCTCTTGCTTCTGCAGGTAAAGAGGATTTAACTAGAAACTTAAGGAGGGAACAAAGCTTTCTGCCTCATCTACACAAGAAGAGTCTTCTGCTGTTCAAGACATGCTGAAGTATTCAACAGAGCTAACACAGCAATTTCCTTATCTCCTATTTCTGCTCTCAGAAGATCAAATTTGATGTTTGGAATTAACAAACCTGGCAGTAACACTCACATTCATCACAGTAACTGTTTCCACAGCAGGGAATAACAACCGCATCCGTCATTATATCCTTACAAATGAGACACAACAGCTCATCTGGAATAGGATCATCTTCTTCTGAGGAGGAGGACGGGTCCTCAGGTAGGAAGGGAGGCTTCTCCTTCTTTCCTATAGCATAAGCTTCCCTGGAAGTAGCAGGGGGAAAGCAAAAGAAAGAAGTTAAAGGGAAAACTCTTCCAAGCTTTGAATTTTATCGAAGAAAGATAATATGTGGAATTCTTCTCCCTCTCCATTGACCTCCCTATACACAGCTGTTTGGTTTGAACTACTTTTCTATAGCCCTAACACAAGAAGAGGGAGGGAGGGATTCTCCTGCAGAACTATCCCATTCATTGGATCAACTAAGAAACCAGTTCAGACTAGAAAACTATTTGACAGCTTATATGAGGTGAACTGAATCCCAGCTCTCCTTTGCCAGAGGCTAAATGTAAATTGGAGGCTCAGGATAAAGCTGGTCTCCCAGTAATTACATTTTCTAACAGAAAAAAAGTCTGTGTTACAGCTTCCAAAAAAAGGACATCCAGGAGAGAAAATCAGAAGGGCTACCAAGTGTATTTTGGAACAGCTACTGTGCTCAGCACATACAAGTGTTTTCATAGTTTACAGCAACAGGAAAACTTGAGCCCTGCTTCACATCTGAGGGAGGGAGTCACAGTCCAATAGATGCTTTATTACATTTTACATGAAACCTTTGAAAGACAAACTAGAAGCAAAATGAGCTCACAATTACAAATGCCACTGAAATGTTCTGCAGAAGCAGTCTCAGTACACCCCACGTTTAACCAGCTCCCAGGGCAGCGAGCAGCAGGACCCCCAGCATGGATTTTCAAGGTGAGACCCAGTGCCAACACTTTCTCCCCACAATTCCAGATGCTGGCCAATGTGGCTGCACTGCCACTCGTGCATTTCTGCCTGGTTTCTCTCATTCCCTTTTTGGATCAGCCCAACCAACCCCACACTTACGCATCGATGGTTGGAATTGCGTATTTCCCAGTGTTGGTCAGCATGGCACCCTTTGTGTTGGGGTCCTTCACCTCCATCATAAAACTTCTTGGAATTCCTGTGCTTTTTTTGATTCTGGGAACAGACTCGAAATTTTTGTCCTGTTAAGAAATGCAGACATATCTCAAGGCCCACAACGAAAATGAGATTTCAGTGACAATTTTAAGCACAAAAACCTTTAACTCTCTCCTCCCACCTAGTGTAAGGGTTGTTGGACTAAAATACTCTTTTCCCTAAATGAATGCAGCCAGAGTGTTCCAGAGGCCAGAGCAATGTTTTGAACTCACTGACATTCTCTGGCTTAACTACACGTTCCTTAAGGGTGAAATCCCCCAAACCTCCTCCTACAAAGGGCAATTCAGAGGGAGCTGGATTCAGGGCTTGGAGAAACTTATTTTGAGATATATCAAGCTATACACAGGGGTTCACAGAGAAAGATCTATGGGAACATTTAGTGCCTCTGACCTAGTGAAAACTTTATAATTCCAGGTTTTTCTTGAATCCAAAGGGTTCTGCAACATTGCCATGCAATCTCTGTATTTCACAGTAAAAGACAAAATTCTTACGAGTATTCATGTTTGCTATGTAACCCTCCAGATAAAAATTAAGAACTGAGCACCCCCTAAGTCCCCCAAGTCTTACCCCATTTGTTGGACAGTTCTTTATGTAGTGCCCAGGTTTGCCACAGCGAAAACAGGTGTAGGAGGGTGGAGGTGGCCCCACGGGTTTCTTCATGTAACTACAAGTTTTCAGGGAAAAAAAGGAAAAGAGATTCACGTGTCTCTCTTGTCTAAAACAAACAATCTCTACAATTTTTACATCAACTTCAAAGAACAAGTTTCACATTAGCAACACTTACTTGACTGGATCATATTCATGGCCAGACTGTGTCATCATAGCTTTTATTTTATCCTCCTCGGAAGCATTGGCTTCAGCCAGATTGGCAGTCTGTGCAACAGGTAATTATTTGACACACACATTAGAAACACATTTAAGCCCACGCAGCCCAAGACAACACCACTCATCCAATCCTGTAAAGAGCAGCACTACACTAGCTGAGCTTGCACGAGAGCAGCTGCTTATACCAAACATTTGTGCTGAAGATGGTCTGGGGAGTCCTTATGCCATGACATGATGTTTATGTGCCTGAGAACCTACTAGAAAAGAGCACTCTTGGGCACTCAAACCTTAGGCTCTGTTTGTACCTTACAGCAAGACTTGTGTAAACAATCCAATTTCCTTCAGAGGACTGAAGCTATGTGTAGATAAACAACAATATCCAGTATTTTTACACTGATTTTTAAGCTCCAGACTATAAGCAGGAGAAGCTCTCCACTGGACAAGAAATTAAGACGGATACAAGCAGCATTATTTACATTTTGCAGTATTAAAAGGACACAGAACTGCAGAGGTGGGGCAGTTAGGTTTGCTCGCTGAAACTCAGCTTCAGACACACAAATATTAAAAGGACCAAAGGATTTTACAAACTCTCAGCAAGGCAAAATTCTTTTCAGCAGAAATTTGCCCTGTAGGAGCTGCAGGCAGTCCAAACTGCACGTTCTCCCCTCCTAACTTCTTCCTGTGAAGTGATTTAACTACAGTGAAGACAATCTGCAGGTTTCTTCCAGTTGACTATGTCCTTTTAACATACAAATTGTAACATAAACCTTCTGCACAACTAGATTTTCAAATTACTGAAGCCAGCTGATTTTTAAATCATATTTGTTTGAATGTTTTTATTACACACTAGTCCAGATACAAGCAGGGTCTAAGGGAGTGACTGCAAATGACTTGGGCCTTCAAGCACCTATCACTCAGCTCAAGCACTCATGGTTTGGTTTTGTATGCATTCATTCACAAAAGCAACCAACTAGTTTCAACATTTTATTAAATGGTTGTTTCATATACACAGTGTTTCTCCACAGTAACAGAATCCGGATCGCCAACTATGAAATCATTTCCATCAACAGTTACAGAAAGCTTTACAGATAATACTTGACTAATTTGTTTGAACCCAAACGGTTTACAAAACACATCCAAAAGCCACAAAACATTAGTAGGAATAGACCAAAATTCAAATATGGCATTTCATACATCGTAATAATCACCAGAGAACTGTTAACACATTGCCTCCGTGCTGAGCCGGGCTGCACTAGAGCCATCAGAGGGAGCAACAGTGCTGAGCCACTTGGTGTCATCTTCCTGCATTTTTCTGAAATACTTCAATATCCTCAAAAGCTTAAATGTGTACCCCCACCCCTTGGACAGCTTTGCATATCTTAGAGTAAAACTTCACATGAGGTTACAGACCCGAGGACACATTTGGGGACAACACTAATGGGGACCAATTCTTGGGCAGCTACCTTCCAAACTAGAGACATTAATATATATACTGGGTTTTTTTTTTGCCAAATGTATACAATTTAATTTCTGTAGTCAAGAGGGGAAAAGTTACCAGTGGGAAGAGATTTCTTTTTATTAGAAATGAACTCCAGTCTGTATCTTGATGGCAAAGAACTAGCTGCTCTGCCTCAGGCCCTGCCTACTCTACTGCCTGTAGCTTTAGGGACTGGTGGTTGAGCACTCGCCTATCCACACAGTGCAGTCACTAGTGCTTTCCCAGACAAATTACACATTGGTGAGCAAAAATGCAAGCAGTTCCCGAGCAAAACATGGCATTACAACAGTTTCAGAAGGTCACAGCTGCTCAGATGCCACACATACACATTGGTATATTCCTATAAACAATGAGGTACATTTACACAATTTACACAGTCTGCGTTCAAACAAATTAGATCGGGTTGTCCACTGTATAGATCCCACAATTTATGGAACTGTGCAGCGTTCAGAGAATGGGTCTGTAACTATGACTAGGGATTCAAAAAGAGCCATGCAATTGTCCATGGTACAGAACCGCTTCTCTTGGGGCTGGTCACACCCCCCTGGAATGTCCGTAACTTACAGCCAATTAAATTCTTCTGTACAAACTGGGTTAGTTTCCAAGGCAAAATTAATGAAACGTATGAAAAACGGTAAAACAGCTTCTGGAGAGCTTCTTCTTTGTGTCTTGAGGATGAGTAATACTGCAACATTATGCTGAGGCTGATAAGGTACTCCCCTTCTATCTTCCCAAACTGGGAACTACTCTTTACAGGATAGTATCAAAATATACACACATTTAAAAGTTAAAATAAATACTTTAAGTTAATAAAAATTGAAGGGGGCCTTCCAATTACAACAGTTATTCACCCATAGATCACAGTATCAATTTAAAAATAGGAAGCAAACACTTTTTAAAGTATTTGACAAGAATATATATATACCTTAGTAAGCTGGGCCAGAGAAATAGATGCAGAAGAGTCATCAATCTGTTCACAAAAAATTAAACACATATTCAAGTTCTACAGTCAAAACACAGCAACAGTTAACCTCTACTATAGTCTGAATGTCTGCACTATATCCCCATGAGTGTCACCCAAAAGAAAACCCAACCCAGTGTAATTTGTATTTATTCAAAACAAAGTCCAAATCTATGATGGCTTAAGAAAATCTACATGCTTATGAGAAGAAATTAAAATAACCAACCCCAATGGAGATCTACTTATTGTTCAGAATATCTCAGAGAGGGATCTCTTTCAAAAGGGTAAGGAAGCTGTCAATTTTCAGCTAAAAAGGATTTTAAAAGATATTAAGTTTAATTGAGGAAGAAGTATCATAGTATTAGTGTAGTTTGCAAACCAGTCAGTGAATGCCTCATCATTTCTATATGCACAGTGATGATTCTGTGAACCCACATCTGCCTGTCAGAATGAAGGCCATCCCCAGCAGCCCCAACACACACACTGTCCCTCCTGTCAGTACCCAAATAAACCCAAATAAAAGCCCATCTAGAACAGCAGCCACAATCTGCCACTTTGTCTGGAGAAAAACCAACTGCTCAAATCATTTATATAAAGGTGTTTATAATGACAGAGTAGACTATAAAAACTGAGAAATCTGATTTCTTGTATGTTACTAGACCACAGGCCCTGCCACCCAAATCAGTGAGAATTTAGATGACTCCTTGCAGTCAGACCAAACCTGATCTTTAATAGCAGGCCAGTGCTAAATGAACAAAGGATAGTGCAAAGCATACTCTTGATGACAAAAACATGGATTGAGAGCACAAGCCTGGATTTTCTGCCTCCATTTTTCTCCTCCCAGCTGCCCATGGAACAGCTCTCAGGAATGACATCCTCAGGCTAGAAGCCAGAGAACTAGTGCTGAAGAGAAGTTTTGCCACAAATAAAAAGGTTAACTCGATCTAGTTCCTTCTGCAGCATATTGAATTCTATCATGCCACGAGCAGCACTTGAGCTAGCACAACAGTACCAGAAAGACACTTGAATCACTGCTTATTACATCTAAATTGCTCAAAAATGTAGAATAAAATTTCACAAAGTGAACTCAACAGCTCTCCAAGAAGTCACTAAACAGGGCAGCAAAGAGATTAAAACCTTCCCTTAAAACTTCCCTTATCCTTTACTACCTAATGTAGCAGAGAGTTTGAGGGAACAGTTTAGCAGATTGGGAAAAAGTATTTCCATGCACAAGATGATTCCTCACACCACTAATGTTCCTCTTCTGTGTTTCCAGGAAAGCACATACAGCATTCCTGCATTACTGACTAAAGAGCTCCTGAAAATGTTTCTTTGGAGAGGAACACACAGATCTAGACAAAAAGACCCTCATTCCACTGCAAGTCTTACCAAAAGATTCACCTCTCCTTCCTTCCAGAATGCTTTGTACCTAGTTCTGTTTAAAAAGAGGTCTGCACAAGCATTTGAAGCTTCATGCTCCATATGCCACTCTTTTACATGTGAAAAAGCAGGCCAGTGTTCTCTCAGGGCAGGCACAGCTGTAATGTTGTGGTTTTTTTCAGAAACAAACAAGAAATTAGGAAAGCTCTAGCATTAAATGGTCTTGTACTGACCAGAAACTGTTGTGTTGAAACACAACAGTTAATAAACTATTAATTCTTTCCTCTATTTTTTTAGGAAGCTGCTATTATACAGCCTGCAGGCAACAGTCTGATTTCTTAAAGGAGCTGATACTGAAGAGTTACCAAAAGCAGCAAACAGATAATTAATGTACTCTTCAGTGCACTTGCCCCTGGGCATCTTTCAACCATCCTACACTTCTGCCAATTTTTTTTTTTTAATTTCTACTGAAGTATTTCCTGGCAGTCCGTCAAAACTGTCAAGCAGAAACAATATCTCCACGAATTTGTAGTCAACCCTAAGATAACACTGCAGGAGTATTGTCAAAAAAACCCAAGCAACAACCCAGAAAAAGTAACCCCCAAACCCTACACTCAACAGGCAATGCTTTAACTCCCATGTGGTGCAGCAGACTGAACAGCAACTGACTGGAAGCCAAGTGGGCAAGGGGACAGAAAAGAGGAGGAAAAGGCTGATCTCACTGCTGGAGTGCTACACTGGAATGACAGGGCTCCCCCAGAGCCAGAGCCTGGCGACACAGGAGGTTCAGCCAGGGAGCTGCAGCTGTGCCCTGGCACTGAACCAAGAGCACAGCTCAGCCCAGCTCCAAGGAGCCCCAGGGCACCCACACAGCGGCCCCAGGGCCCCACGCCCCGGCTTGGCCTGTGCCAAGGGTGGCATGGCAGCTGGCACAAGGGTATGACAATGAAAAAATACTAAAAAGAAGAAGCTTTTGTGCATCCTTTAAAAAAAGAAAACTGATTTTAACTTTGCAGCTTTACTCTCGGTCAATAACTGAGAAGATTCCTAATGATTTATTCCAACTGCACAAGACCCAGCTTCTGCTCTGAAATACATGCAGAAATATGTGTGTTTTTTTTAAAAAAGGCCAACAATCCCCCCACACCAAGACCTGAGTTTGCCTTAAGAATAAACTATTTGTGTCTCCAGCTGCAGAAGGTGCAGAGGCTGCAGGGCTGTTCCAGTGAGAGAGGGCCTGTACAGAGGGATGCAAGGCTTCCACCCTCCCAGACCAGGGACAGTCAGAGCACACCAGGGAATGGCTTTGCTTTGCTTTTCCTTTCCTGCTGTTAGTTCTCACTCACACTGTCCTCCCTCCCACTCTGGGATCTCTCCTTTTTTCTTTTTGACACATCTACGTTAGCTTATGGTAAGATGCTACTGAGCAATGTAATACAGACATGCCAGGGAACACACGAGGCTAAAAGAATGTTAACTTTATTTATGAACATGTGGTTTGTGTTTATACACATGCTAGTAAACAAAAAGAAAAAACTGTTTTCAAGAAATAAAAACCCATCTGAATTAGATCAAATACTATAAACGTGGTTTACATAAATGCATTACATTAACTGCTAGGGTCACTGGGCCAGTTCAACTAATTCCAGCTCTCACTGTGAGGCATTCATCTCCAAAAGGAATTGCAATCAATCAGCAATAGAATTATGGATGTTACATTTAGTGGTTTTAGACCTACACACAGCAAGTTTTCAATTTGAAGCTGATTGTTTCCATGAGAACCAGAGGCTGTATTCTTCCCAGAACACAGCCCCAGAGTTCAGGAATTTCTAGATTAAATTATCCTAATAGCTGATCAAGCGATCAGAACCAATGATCCAGGGTTAGTGTAATGCCTCACACCAGTCTAGTGAAGGAGAAGCAGTTATACTTAAAATAAAGATAAAAAATAAACCCCACCAAATAGTACTTTGATACTCTAAGGACTATTGGAAAAGCACAGTTGCACACAGTACTGACCCAAGGGGCACACCAAGATCTAGCCCATCACCAGGCACGGATTTCCGTGGGGGATTATACGTTAGCAGCAGTACAAGTGTTTGCAAACCTGAAGGAAAATGCTGCCCCATTTCCAAATGTGAATTCCAAGTGGTGGTATACTAAAGAAAGGCTTAACCTTTGGGAATTACAGCAGCAGCCAGCCCTGGAGTCACCCAGACCCAAAAATGTGCTGCAGGCAGAAGTTAAGAAAAGTGACAGGGATTTCACCCCCAAATGCCCCAGGCTCTAACTTGGTGCCAAAATTTGTGTTACACATTGTCATTTGCAGACAAACTGTTGAACTAAACTGCTTCCCCACATAAAAGGGACAGATCAAATGCAGAACTTTAGAATACCACTTTGTGTAGCAGCGATATTGAAATTCACGTCAGGCTATTAAAGACATTTCTGTACTCAGGGGGGCCCAAACAGTATCACTTCAATTATACAGTTTTAGGAACAAATACCCAAATATTTAAGGACACAGGAAGGAATCATTTAGCTGCAAGGAACTGTCCTGAAAACATCTGGGATATGCTGGGCTTGGTATTTGTTTGAACCCCCAAGTCAAAAGTAAGGAACAGCACCAAGTTTCACAATAATGATTTCTCAGTGGTTTTTGATAACATTTTCAAAAACCATTAGGCAAAAAAAAAGTTATTTAAAAACAAAAGCTAAGTGATACAATGTGAAAATGGCAAAAAATACACTCCAAACAGTTTTTATTGCAAGAAACAAAAAGCACACAACAACCTATACAAACATACATATCACTAGCTATAGACAGACAGATGTAGAACATGGCACCATGTTCAGTGTGCAAACCTTGAGCCTACAGGATCTGGAAACGATCATACATTATCTGTACAACACAGAGTCATACAGGAGAGATTCTGGCATATTCAATATGAAATACAATGCATTACTAGGCACAAATACCAATATTCACATTAGAACTCTGCAAACGATGGCATTACCCAGTTTTTACTATGCTGAATCAAATACAATGTATTTACAACATACACTAGGTTTTACTGGAAAATATATTAAGTTAACGTTTGGCAAATTAATAAAAGGCTGCATTGTTTAGAACTAAGTGCAGTGTGTAGGAAAAAAAGTGTGAGATTGTGTTTTTACATACTGCTTTTGATGTTCCACTCACTGGCTCACTTCGACTTCTGGAAGAAGAAATAAAGGTGATCAGAATTTAAAACAAATCACTTGTACCCAACACAAAGATTCCAGAACCTGAACATCACATTATGCTCCAATACTCTAGTGAAGGAGGCACTTATTTGTAACAAAAACTGTTCCCTCTCGGTACATTTGGTGAAACTAAAAAACCCCCCCAAATCACATTTCTACATAGTCAGAAATGACTCAAGACTTACAGATCTAGAACACAACAGTGCAAGAGGAGGTCCTCAGACATTTTGTCTCTGCTCTCTAAGTATCAAATCCATGAAGTCTGTACTAGAGTTCTGTGTTCTCAAATAATCTATCACCAAAGCATGGGGCAGCTTTGGCCAACATGTACATCCCTGGTATCACAGACGGGTACCAGGTACAGGGCTTCAGTTTCTATGAAAGAACAGTGACAATCTTCAAGTGCAAGTTTACTGGAGTGAAAAACACATTCACGTGACACAGGGGCAACACAACAGTGTCAGCAGCACAGTCTCTAGAACAGTGTTTCTCTGTGGAAGCCCAAGCACTGTGTTCAGAGATCTACTATATTCAGCCATCAAAGTGTCAAAATATTAAACACGTTACATTTGCTATATTGACTAAAAGTAGTAGTAGAAATGTCACCTGAAAGTAGTTTCTAGGATTTTGTGCGATTTAGGAGTCCTGTGACAAAAAAAAAGGTCTTAATAGCCAGAATTTGCTATAAGATAATCTTGAATATGTTACAATATTTTAGGAAATATGTATTACATTTGAAAACTTGCTGAGATTCCACATACTCGGTGGTCTGGACCTGCATGCTCCTCATCATGAACCACACATGCAGCCACTGAGAGAGCTAACAAACAATCCAGGCATCATCCAGAGTCCCATGAGCAGAAGCAATGCAAAGGCTGTTGGGGAATTCACATGCCAATGGAGAGGCTCAGCTTCCTGCCACTGCTAAACCCCCCCAGGCTCCCAATGACACCTCCTGAAGGTGAGGAAGTAGGAGGAAATACTTTGGATTACCACACCAGAGGTGCTTCAGCCATTTACTGCAAGGTGAGTAATGCCTTTCTGAAGGCCTCTCCACCATTCCAGCAGACACTCCCCACCCCCAAACATTAACCACCCTAGCAGTGGCTTCTGCAGTGTTTCCAGCTGAGGAACACAAAGCTCATCCGCCTGGTTAATTTTCAACTCCAGCACAGCAGTGCTGCTCTTTCCTGAGGCCCCCCAGCAGTACTGACAGAACCTTTGATGGCAGATTTGATCCTCTGGAGGGCCTTACACCACCAGGCGAGCTGCACTGGCAGGACAGCACTCAGAGCAGGGCTGTGCTTACAGGCACAATGCTGTGGCTGCAGAATCCCCAGGAGAGCTGGGAAGCACTGCACCAGCTCCTGCACTAACGTGCCCCAAGGTTACACGCAGAGCCACATCCAGTTGGGTTTTTTGCTTGCCAATGGTTCATGGGCACCATGATGCTGCTGTATTGTTTGTTCAAGACACACTGTAACTCCTCAGGGTACTTTATTGAGAACCAACATTAGAAAGACATGGCAAAACCACAAGCTAATAATATCTCCTGCTGGTGGTGGAGAGGCATGGCTTTAAGGAGGTTGAAAAACATGCCCATTCCAACAGAGCTATTATAGATCTGGACTGTATGAAAACATCAATGCAACAATAATCCTCTAGTCAGGATTGCATTTGACTATCTGTGATTTTAATCAATACTAAGGACAGAGAATCAGGTGTAAACCATAGAAATATAGAATTAAAACCTGGAGCACAGATCCCAGCTTGGGTACAGACAGGAAGGTAATCAGTACATTTGGTAATGTGCTAAACTGCTTCTGAGTTTTGAGTTTGGACAGGATAAACTATTCCTTCAGGGTACTTGCACAAAAGCCAGCACCCTTTAGGGAATGGTTCTTTTTTCTTGCCTCAGACAGACACTGTGTGTTTAGCAAACAGACAGGAATCACTTAGGAATTAAACTTCTTGTTTGCATGGTTCACCAGCTGGCAACTCTTGGTCTTTCCTCTACAACTACTACACAACCCCCCAGATCTGAGGCAGAAAAATACCTGCCTGTCATATCCTGCCCACCTCCCCCAAACACAGGTGACAGTCCAACACCCAGAATCACCTCTGAGACAGGAACAAATGCTAAGTTTACACTACAATGCATACCTGTCTTTGTTAAAAAGGCAGACACATGTAATAAGGACTCTCCCCATTTAGAGGAAAAAGGATCTGCCCTTGAATCTCAGGAAAATAAACCCCAAACCAAACCAAATAGAATTATCTCCAAAGTTACCACTGAACACCAAAACTGAAGTCTCCTTGGGGACAGTGACATTGAAATCTACCCCATGACAACAAACACCAGCAGCAGCTTTAACGAGCAAGTCACAACCTGAGTGCCTCTGCAGGTGCTGTCAATGACAAGGTGGGCACACATCCCTCCCAAGGAAGAGAAAGTTGCAGGACTTACATCACATATGTTTTGCTGGTTGCTTTAACTCCTCCAATGGGGATTCTCCTCACAATCACCGATGAATTCTTGGGAATCAGAGCACTATCATCGGTGTATTCTGGAAACAACATCAGTACAGAAAAAACATTAGTCAATTTGTAACAATATATCTAATATGTAATTACAGAGCACTTTTGAGAACCCCTTTACAGCTCTAAAAGCAAAATTTTATATGTAATATCAGACTTTCATCCTCTCAACACACCAACAGCACCTGTCAAGGAATCTTCAGGTTTGATTATCAAACAGAAGCAGCAAAATCATTTTCAGTTTTTGAAGTTAGTTTGAATGCCAAGAGCAAAACAGTTTCAAATTACACTAAAGCAGAGTCTGATAATGCATAGGTTTTTTCCCTGATCTGTTTAAGCTGTTTTTGCTTCTTACTGGCTACGAAACCAAGAGATCTCTGGAGAAAACAAACCAAAGCCAAGCCTCACCTGCACAAAGCAGACTCTGAAGTCTGTGACTGCTGGTCCTGAACAAAGCAGGCACCAGCTAAAGCAGGGAAACTCTGCACCAGTGCTTTCAGTGTGTTAAACACACCTGACTCCCCTCTGCTGCCCTGCTCAGGCCTGGCAGAACAGCACAGCCACAGCTCTGTGCTCGGAGCTGCACCAATCCCAACCGGCTGCTCAGGGCCTGACAGAGAAATGCAACTGAAACTTGGCAGCACTGGAGTCTGGAGCACAAAAACTTGGGGGGTTCTGAGCCTACTTTCACAAGTAGGACAGAAGTGGCTCAAACTAAAGTGGCACCTCCCCCCTTAAGCTCACCATCCAGTCTGAATTCACCAAAGGGATACAAGTTCCTTCCACTCACTTTCTGTAGAGAAGAGAGACTCAAACGAAATGACTTCTGAAGGCAGCCTTGAAAAGCCTTTGGAAAACAGCATGTGCCCCAAGCCATCCCTGCCCTGCCTTGGCCTGTACTGTGCTGGTTGTCCAAGGAGAAGAAAAGCCCCCTGACCTTTTACATAAGGCTCAAACAAAACTCCAACTCTCAGACACTTTGAATTACCCTAAAGTGCAAATCCTTCTCCATAAGAATGGTTTTTATACAGAACTTACACAGGGTGGATACAACTAAACATTGGAAAGCACCATGAGCAGTCCTTCCCCGTGCTGTGCCTGCAGTGTTAGTTATTCCAATCCCTTACCCTTGCAGACTGAATCAGAACACTGGTCTGAAACCCAGAGCTGTTGTGTATCTAGTCAAGCTCTGTCAGGAGGAGTTTGCTCAGTGATCACATATAAAATAGGAGTATCTCACAATTTATGCCCCATTTTTCAGTATATTATTCCTACAGACAGGAACCTCCCTTAGACCAAAACACACCTAGCAGAAGACATCACTTCAACCATGAAATTAAAATTTTACTTCTATTTCCAACTAACAGAACATTTCTTCAGAAAACTGAGAAATCATTTAGCTGAAACTAATTCCTGATCTTCCCCCCAGGGAACCAAACAGTGAGACTCCTCTGGACTGCAGAGCAGTTTAAGCTGTGGGTGAAGGGACTAGCACTGACAGAAACAGCAGCTCTGACAGAAGTCACATCCTGCCACAAGCCCTGGAGCTCTGCTCCTCACACAGCCACCTGTCAAGAGAGGCTGCACTGGGACTCTCTGATGGAGAAGGAGCTCAAGCAGCGCTGAGGCTGAGACAAACACCTGGAGGATGCTGCCAGCTGCAGTTCTAGAAGACCAGAGCAGCTGTTTCTGCTTGTGGACCAGAGCCAAACAAAAGAGTTCTTTCTTTCTGGTTCAGATCACAAATCACTGGACTGTGATTTCAGAGATACAAGGGAAGAAACAGCGGCTTTGCAAAAAGGCTTTCAGATTAAACTGGCATCTCCCAACATGGAAAAGCCTTGCTAGGCAGCTGCTGGGGGAAGGATGTGCAGGTAAGAGCTGCAATGCCTGCCAACATGCCAGGCTGTCCCACCAGAACACAGCAACTCCCTGGAACCTGCTTTCTCCCTAGACATGATTTAATTCTGTTCTCATCACCACCACTTGCCCACTTTGGGACAAGCCATTGCTGTAGCTGGCTACAAAAGCAGCCTGGAAATTTCCCGAGTAACAGACTGGGCCAGTCCTGTTGGATTTTCTGCTTCCCCCAGAACAGGAATCCCTGATCTCCTCTACAGCAGGTAGACCATCAGTCCTGGAACCAGCTGGCCCAGGAGGCCAAACAGCCCAGGGAATCTCCACTGCAGTTTCCACACAGCCCCGTGCTCCACAGGAGCCCCTGCCCTGCTCTGAAGGGATGAGTCCATCAAATCCACTCTGCTCCCAGTCATTAATCCCATTACAGCACCCGGGCCCTGCTTTAAGGTCCTCTTGGCTCTGCTGTGGTGTCAGCACGGGGCTGAAGTGCCTGAGCACCACTCTGCCTTAAAACCATTCAGCCATCCCACACCAGCTCAGAGCAAAGTTTTGAGCTCCTTTTCTTTGTATTTTGCCCTGTAAGTATGGCACATTTTCCAAGTGCTCTGTTTCAGAATGTCTCAGTGCAGGAAAGCTCACTCCAGAAACCTCAGTTGTGGAGCTTGCAGCTCTTCCACAATATTCTGGGAACACCTGTTGTAGAAGACAGGCAAAAAAAATCCAGATCCAATGGAATGGAGGCAAATTTAAAAGCACCACTCTTGAGTGCAGGCTTTAGAGAACATGCCTTGAGAGAAAGCATGGAAGAGGAACCCCCTACATAAAACAGGTCCCACCCACTCACTCTGCATTCCCAGAATCTCACACAATCCAGCAGATCCATTTTTCCCACTGATATTTAAAATCCTGTATACTTTTAGCCTGGATAAGCAATTCTCCTATTACTAGCTTTCCATTAGGAAAAGTAACAGCTCCAGAAGTGTAAAAGCTTCCAGGATCTGGGAACAATTGGAATATGCAGCACATCTCCACTCATGGCTCACTTTGCTCTTTCCAAATACCATTTCAATATTTACTCAGGACTCCTGGATAGACAAAGTTATAAAAATCCAATACTTATGTCCACACCTAAGAATTCCTAGCATCCCACTTAGGTAGAATATCCCAGTCCAGTTGTTATTTTAATTTCTGCAGGTTAACTTAAGCATCTACATCTGATTAATAAGAACTGAGATTCACATTTATGCATATACACCAAAGATTTGACAGACATAAATTTTGGAAATACATTCTCTAGCTATGCTCTGCAAACCACAGAGGGATTTTACCTTTTCACATGGAAAACACCCTTAGGAAAGGTTCAATAAGCATCTGTGTCACTAATATAGAATTTAAAATTATCTATTTTACATTGCTACATATTTATAATTTAATACCCATTTTACAGAGGTTAAAGTGCAACACAACCTGCCTATAGGACCCAGGACTAGGCTTTTTTAACTTCACCTCGAGGCAACACCACATTTCTCAGCTCTAGTGAGGCACTTTTCCTCCCCTGGACTCTGGTTACATATGAAAACAAAGTAACACCCCGGTAAATCTAGTCCCACGGATGCTGCAGCAATACTTTATCAGGTGACATGTACGAGCATCTTTTTTCCCTTAACAACTTCGCTTTCTGTTCACCGTGCCGGGTCTGTTTCCCCGCGGCTGTTCCGTGCCCGGCTGCTCCCGCAGCCGCTGCTCCCGGAGCCCAGCGAGCCCGGAGCTGCGGGCACGGCAGGGACAGCCCCAGCACGGCAGGGACAGCCCCAGCACGGCCCTCACGGCGAAACAAACCCAGGCGGCAAAAGCTTCCCTCAGCTTAATCCTGGTAAAAAATCCAACACCTCTGAGCTGTGTCTCTGCCTGCGTTTATCCACAACACAACAGCATCCATCCCCTGCACCCCTCACGCTGCGCTGGGAAGTCTCTGCACACCCTCCTGGAAATAATTTAAATATCTGCAGATAAACAGATGCTTTAACTCCAACCCCTCTGAGGGTCAGGGCTGAACTTTCAGAGCATTCTGTTAAACTTCAACACATAACATCGAAAGAGAAAAAGCCACCAGTGCACATTTTACAGAAAAGAACTATTGAGACACAGAACCAAAGCAGGGGGGAATAAAAAGGTTTAACGTTGCAGGAATGAAAATACAATTATTTTTATTTCTGAAAAGTCACACTCTGAAGTCTTTAATCACATTCAAACTTGTCAGGTGGCAGATTACCAAACTGAAGCATCATAGTAACACAAGCCCAAATTCACACTTCAGAACCAAGCGCTGTTTATTAGATTCAAGCGAATTTATGACTTCCCGAAGAACATTTCTTACATATATTCACTGTAAATGCTCTGCCATAAAACTTCCAGACTGCCCTGATACAGCAAACACTAAGTGCCAGGAAGAAAAAAAAAAAAAAATTAGACAAGAACGACGAAATGATGCTCAGTAGTATCCCGATTACCGCGTCTTTTGTTTGGAAAACTTATATTAACCAGGAATTCCCAAGAGTAATTTTGCTACACAGAACGCTGATTGAGCAGGAGGCTTTAAAGGTCTGCAGAAATTGTAACTCACTGATACACTCGATACAAATTGCTGCTTCTAAACAATTACTGCAATGGGCACTTGCTTTCAATGAAGCAAAGTTCAGTCATCAAACACACTTTTTTCCCCCATTCAAATCAGCCATGTGCGATATTCGTATCACCTTCACATTTCTCTGCCAGATTTCAAAGAAAGCTGGCAGATTTGTTATGGTAAGACATCCCTCCCTCCCCCTCCCCCCCCCCCAGTTTTACCTACAACTCCAGGAAAGCAAAACTTTTTTAGCACCGTAGCACACGAAGCCGTGCTCCGCCCGCAGAGCTGCTCGGACGGTGCCGTGAGAGCAGCAGCTACAAAGGAACAGCTCTGAGCGCACGGCAGCCAGCGCTCCATCACCGCTGCCCCCGAACCCCACGCACCTTCTTTGGTCTGCGCGTTGGTGATCTGCAGGTCGCAGTCGGCCGCCTTCAGCTTCTCCCGGCCCATGATCTGGCGCTTGAGGTCGCTCAGGGAGATGTGCAGCCCGTCGAAGGTGACCGTGTCATAGTTGAGCTTGGAGGAGAACTTGTAATGCACGCACGACATGGCGGGGCGCGGGCGGCGCCCGCTCTGGCGCGGCGGGGCCGCGGGGGTCGGGCAGGGCCCGCGGGGGTCGGGCAGGGCCCGCGGGGGCCGCGGGGCCGGGGCGGCGGCGCTGGGGCGGCGAGCGGCGCTCAGAGCCCGCGGCGCTGCGCCATGGCCGGGCCGCGGCCTCAGGGCTCGGGGCTGGGGAGGCCTCAGCTCTCCATCGTGGCGAGCCCGCGGCCCCCGCCCCGCAACGACCGCGGCCCTCGGCGAGCGCGGCGCGCCGGCCCGGCTCCTGCTCTCGGCCCCGCTCGGCCCGGGCCGGGCCCCGCTCGGTTCGGGCTCGGCTCGGGTTCGGCCTCGCTCGCTTTGGGCTCGGCTAGGACTCGGCCCCGCTCGGCCTCGCTCGGCTCCTCTCGGTTCGGGTTCGGGCTCGGGCCCGCTCGGCCCGGCGCCGCCCCTCTCGCTTCAGGCTCAGCCCCGCTGGGTTCGGCTCGGCCCGGCTCGGCCCCGCTCGGCCCGGTTCGGCCCCGCGCGGCCCCGATGGCGGCTCCCGCGGCCGCCCCTGCCCTCAGCGCTGCGCCGAGGGGTTTCCCGGCCGACGCCGCACGGGCCGCGCGAGCATGCGCAGATGAAGCGCGTCCACCGCGCCGCACGTGACCCGGCGCCGCGCGTGACACGGCGTCACGTGGGCGCGGCAGGCCCCGCCCCCGGCCCCGGGCGCCCCCTAGCGGAGCGTGTGCGCCCCTCAGGGAGGCGCGGGAAAGGAAGGGACGGGATTGAGGTGAATATTGACATTATAGCCCAAAATAGTCACCGGCCGCTGGGCCTCGTATCGCCATCGTGTCGTGATTAAACCCCCGCCTCTCTCCAGCTGTGCACTGCTGTCGCGTTCAACCTGCCTGTTGAAACTTACTAACAACAGTCTTTCACTTTAGAAATACTTCTTTTCTAATTCTCTGTTGTCTGGGTTTTTGCCGTTCTTCTCTGTCCCCTTTAAGGAGTTTGTAGAAGTCTTATTTTTAGCCTTCTGTGTTTTTGGAGTCAGATACACCTCCGTATAAACAAACTCCTTGTTATTGTAAAATCCAGCAATGTTTACATTCTTTTCATAAGGAGGAGACTATAGATGGACTGTTGCATGGTCCAGTGTGGTTGGAGAGGAAGATTTTCTTCCTCCAATCCATGCTCACTGCTGGAGTTCGATAAATGTTGATTCTGTAAATAAAGTTTCCTCTTTTCCCTTCCCACCCAAGCCATTCCATGACTCCCGGATGTGTCACCAGGTCCTGATGTAGGGAATGCTGCCGTGCCCTGGACAAACCTGTCTGAGGCAAAGGAAAGCCGTGATGTGCCTGCTGCAGGCTGGTTCCTGCACGCGGCAGGAACGCTCGTGTCTCATCAAGTGCTGTCAGCTACCCACAGTCATCACCTAAAAAACAAAACGTGAACTTCCTGATGAGGCAAGGAAATGCCCCGTGGCTTTCAGGGGGGCTGGGTTACTCTGAAAGCCACTGAACACTGGAGCAGGGTTGAAGCTTGGTGGTCTCTGCACACCTGTAGGCACCAGGGCTGCTTCTGTGGCTCTAAATTAGTTCTGAAACTTTGAACGCTTCCACTTCAAACACATTCAGCAGTAAACTGTTCTCTAACTTCTGCAAAACAATGTAAAATGCGTTGGCACTTTTTGAGGTCATGCTCACGCATTAGTTAAAGAAGGATCAATAAACAGAAACTCTTTGCTCTATCATGGAGTTTCAGTGTTTTGCCATGATGGGTTATTGGGAGCTGTGTGGGAACTTCATCTCATTTTATACTTGACTGATTTAAAAGCAGTTTTATCTGAGCACAGTTCTGCTGCTCAGAGCACCTTTGGCTGAGCTCTGGTCTTTGCTGTTTTAATTCTCAAATACACAAGTGCTTGAATTTTAGAATCATAGAATGATAGGATGGTTGGTTGGGAAAGAACCTTAAAACCCATCCAGTTCCACCCCCTGCCATGGGCAGGGACCCCTTTCCACTGTCCCAGGCTGCTGCAAGCCTCATCCAACCTGGCCTTGGACACTGCCAGGGATGCACCCCCACCCTCCCAGGGAACAATTCCTCCCCCAAATCCCATCCAACCCTGCCCTCTGGCAATCTAAGGCTGGGACATTCCTTTTCAAGCCTTGAACTGAGGCTGACACAGAATCCTCCCTGTTGTACAACTGAACAGAACAAAAAGAAACAAACAAAACTCCAAAGCCGAGCAGGACAAACCAGGTCTGGCACCCTCCCAGCCACAGGGGCAGGTCTCCTGGACGAGCAGGCTGACAAGGTGGCAGGATGTGGAGCTCTATTTCCTTCTGCAGTTTGTTTTGTCAGCAGCAATGACTCTACCTGTTTTTATTTTGTGACTTCAGCTGTGAGCTCTGCAACAGGAGAGGAACTCACCTTGCTCTGAGCACTCGGGGTTGGGTGATCCAAGATCCCAGCCCGGCTTGGGACCTGCTGGGGCTGAGCCAGTTCTGCTGGGACATCCACCCTGCTCCCTCAGCCCCAGCCCAGGGTCGTTACCCCACCCCAGGGGTTGCCCAGCTGCTGTGGGCAGGCACTGGCTAAAGCTGAGTTTCAGTTAACAGTGCCTGGTGGTTTTCCAGAGTTCCTACCAGTTTTCCATCCATGAATCTTTGCCAACTCCCTGAGGCTCACGGGACTCAGAGCTGAGGGAAACTGAAAGGGTTGTGCTGGAATACTGAAACAAGTCCAGAAACCTGCTTTTGGGTCACAGGTAAGGAACAAACAAGGAAGGAAGCAAGCAAACCCAGCCTGTAATTACCCAGAGCCCAGGGAGCTGCTCCCTCCCGGGCCTGGGACACCCTCCAGCACACCAGTGACCCTGCTCACCCCTGTGGGCTGGTGGAAGTGCTGACCCCGTGTTCAGAGGGTCCCATCCCTGCACAGCCCCACTGCAGCCTGGCTTTAATGCCCTCTGTGCTAAGGAGAAGGTTTGCCCTATCAGTGAGTCAGAAATGAGATGAGAGCCATTCCTCATCACAGAATGAATCAGGAGAGGTACAGCAGGACAAGCTCCCCGCCTGTGTGAACAGTGTAAGAGTTATTATCAGAGTGGAAGGAACTTCTTCCATGGTAATCAGAGCTAATTTACTCAGGAAGCCCTAAAAGTCACCAGAGGACTCCAGCAGTTCCCCCAGGAGCCTGTCCTGGGGCAGGGCTGCTCCCACCTGAGGATCCCGGCTCCAGCAGCCCACAGTGAGCTCATCCTCTCGGGCCCAATGCCTGTCCTGCGTCGTGACCCCAAATTAAAGCAAGATCCCCTCCTGAGGGCTTTCCTTTGGTCTACCCCCGAAGGACGCCAGGAGATGAGCTCAGCTCTGCTCTGGCACTGCCCACGGGAGGGCACACACTGCCCTGTGCCCTGGCAGGGCGGGCTGGGGCTGGGAGCAGAGCCCACAGCGTCCCCTGTCCTGTGCTCCCTGTGCCCCAGTTGTGGGCACAGCGGGGATCACGCTGCTGGTGGGCACATCTCGCCCTCCTCCCGGGCACCCAGGGGCTCCGGGAAGATCCGGCTCGTTATCTCCCATCGCTGACACTGCCGGGCGTCACCTCCCAGCCTGGTCCCCCTCGGTGTGAGAGCTCCAGGGTGACCTCCTTGCTTGATGGGTTTCGAGTCTCTAATTAAACTGCTCGGCCAAAGAAAAGAGAAAATTAACTGGCCATTGCTATCTCGGGAGAGAAGGAGCCCGGCGCAATTTGCTTTTTATTTTCGCTCAGTTTATTTATTTTTTTTTTTTTCCCCGAGGAAAGCGAACCCGCCGCCCCCGTCCCCGCCTGCCACTAGAGGTCATTTCAGCACCGGGATAGGGACCGGCGGCGGCTCCTGCCCCGGGCAGGGACACCTCCCCCTGCCCCAGGTGCTCCCAGCCCTGCCCAGCCTGGCCTGGGGCACTGCCAGGGATGCAGGGGCAGCCACAGCTGCTCTGGGCACCCTGTGCCAGCCCTGCCCACCCTCACAGGGAAGGACTTCCTCCTAATACCTAATCTAACAGCTTGGAGCCATTCTCCCTTGTGTAAAAAGCCACTTTTCAGCTCTCTTGGAGCTCCTTTAAACACAGAAAGGGGCTCTGAGGTCTCCTCAGAGCCTTCGGTTCTCCAGGCTGAACAACCTTACAGCTAAAAAAAGCTCTGGTGCCTGTTTTGGGTGGTTGTTTCTGTTCATAAGGGTAGGAAATATCCCCCTGGTAGCACTCAGTCATGTCCAGCAGCAAAATCAGCTGGTTGATGTCCAGCACAGCCCCAGGGCTGGTCCCAGTGTCCTGGCTCGAGTGGCCCCGGAGAGCCCCACGGGCACGGAGCAGCCGGGGCTGTGCTGTGCTGTCCCAGCCTCTGCAGAGAGCAAACACCCCTGGGCACCACTGACGGGCACTGGGCAGCTCCTGCGCTGGTCCCGGTGCCTCAGCTCCCCTGGGAGCACCAGTGTCCATCCCCACCCACACCCCAGCCCCTGCTGCCCCAGCTCCTGTGCTGCTCCTGGTGCCTCAGCTCGGCTGGGAGCACCAGTGTCCATCCCCACATCCCCAACACCCCCAGCCCCTGCTGCCCCAGCTCCTGTGCTGCTCCCGGTGCCTCAGCTCGGCTGGGAGCACCAGTGTCCATCCCCACCCACACCCCCAGCCCCTGCTGCCCCAGCTCCTGTGCTGCTCCCGGTGCCTCAGCTCCCCTGGGAGCACCAGTGTCCATCCCCACCCACCCCCCAGCCCCTGCTGCCCCAGCTCCTGCGCTGCTCCCGGTGCCTCAGCTCGGCTGGGAGCACCAGTGTCCATCCCCACCCACACCCCAGCCCCTGCTGCCCCAGCTCCTGTGCTGCTCCCAGTGCCTCAGCTCGGCTGGGAGCACCAGTGTCCATCCCCACCCACACCCCCAGCCCCTGCTGCCCCAGCTCCGTGCCTCCAGCCCTCCCTGCTCCCCGAATCTCTGCCCTGTGCAGCCTCCTGTCTGCATCCATCCATCCATCCACACACATCAAAGCAGCCCCAGCTCCCCCTCATCCCGAACATCTCAATCCGTGTTAAACCAGGCATTGATTCGGGGGATCAAAGGCCCTTCTGGCCGTCCCCTGGGCAGGCCGGCCGTGCCCGGCTGGCTGCACACGGCAGCTATCGCCGGCTGCACACGGCAGCTATCGCCGGCTGCACACGGCAGCTATCGCCGACCTGCACACGGCAGCTATCGCCGGCTGCAGATGCCGAGGATCAGCGGAGGGAGAGGCAAAGCCGAGCGCTGCTCCTCTGCAGCTCCCCGCACTAATCGCTCAGGAGACGGCGCTGACTTGGTGGAATTGGCTGGTGACGGGACCGTGGCTGACTTTATCCCTGGATCCCGCCTGTCTTTGAGTCATCCTGGCTGTGAGTCACAGCCGCCGTTAATCCCTGGGAGATAAGGGCCCCATCCAGCTCTCTCCACGCAGGTACCGCTGCCTCTGCGCCTGCTCTTCAACGCGGGGAGCAAATCCGTGTGAGCCGAGGTTGTGCTGGGAGCACTCCAGGACACGCTGGTGGGGTGGCTCGTCATGCCAGCTCCGTGTCACCTTGGGAGCCAGCCTCGCCAGAGCCAGGGCTCTCAGCCTCTCCTGCTCAGCAGCCCTGGGGGCTCCTGCCCTCCCAGAACCACTCACCCCGTGGGCAAACAGCGCCTGTTCCTCCTCTCCTCCGGGGCCCTGGGGATCTCCTCCCTTCCCAGCACAGCTCTGCACCCCCAGGAGCAGGACCACAGGACCCTCCTGTGCCTGGCACACCTCCCTCAGCAAGGGTGAGCTGAAATCCAGCATCCTTTGTGCCCTTCATTCTAAAACCCTCTATGTGTGCCAGTAAACTGTTCCTAGTTTCATTCCTCCCTTTGTTAAAATGTGTTTTATCCCAGCTTAAATCTCTCTCAGCTACACAACTGCTTGTGCCATCCATCACCAGAAACTTCCCACGTGGCATTGGAGACCACAAGTGAGTGATCTTTAACCCTCCTGACTCACCTCTTCAATCTTTCACCCCGTGGCAGATTTCCAGCCCTCAAGCATCTCTGACTGCTCCTGCCACGGGCTCTGCAGCTTCTCAGCCTTGCTGGGAGCAGAGATACCAGCACTGCCCCCAGGATGTTACTGGTCTGACTGGTGCTGTGCAGGGAAAAGTTCCTCTCTGAGAATTGCTGTGGTGTTTCCCTGTGGACACCCAGGAGAATGTGAGCCACATCCTCACACTGGGCCCGTGTGTGCTGGCACCCACCCCGTACCTGGAGCCTGCCCAGTGCTCCCCATCTCTGGGACGTGCTCCCCTTTGCCCGTGCTCCTTCCTGCCCCTCACCTCTGCTCACCCCCTGCCACCTCAGCCTGCCAGGCAGGGCCCAGCGTGGGTCTGAGGGGCATCAACCCCGGGAAACCCTCTTTGATTCCCTCTTTTATTTCCTCTTGCTACCTGCAGTGATTCATGGGGCCTCTGCTGTTCCCAGAAGCAGCATCCCTTTTCCCAACCCCAGCTAAGCCCCAGGAGCAGGAGGAAAGGCCCCATGCTCTCCTGCAATGAGAGCTGGGTGCTGCCTGCCCCGATCCAGCCCACCTCCAGCCCCACAGAGCCCACCCTGGCAGTGGCTCAGCACCCAGCAACGCTGCTCAGCTCTGCCCAGCTTCTCCACCCACCCACAGGTGGGACAGCCTGCTGCCCTGGCCTCACCCGTGCCATCAGGGATGATGTTCTCCTCCTCTCTTGTTCTCCCTCTCTCTTGTTCTCCCTAACCCAGGCAGTGGAAGCCACATTTGTATGCAGAGTTTGAGAGCAATTAAATTGAATTCTAATTATTGTATATCACAAATTAGCAATTTCTACCCTGCTAATATTAATTGCTAACACAACGATAAGGCATATCAGGCAGTGAGGATGGAGCAGGAGCTTGCTCGCTTGGAGAGATGTGTGAAAGCAGAAATGGCTGCAGACACGGATCTCCCACAGCAGGGAGGGGTTCCTGGGCTGGGGGCACTGAGGTTGGGGTTCAGCCTCCAGCCTTGCCAGGGCTGGAGCTCAGAGCTGGCTGGGGCTGCCAGGGTCAGGTTGGCTTCCTCAGGAGGGGCACCTGGACCACGGGGTGGGTGTGATGCAGAGGGTGCCTGCTCCCTCCTCCCCAGCCCAGGGAGTTTGGGTGTACCTCGTTGCATTTGTGGAAAATTCCATAAAAAAGCCAATGACTGGTTGTTTCTGGAGAGACAGCTCCCTAATCCCTGCCTAGAGCTGCTCTCCCAGGATCTTCCTCCCCCGGAGAGAGGGAGGTGGCCAGAAGGGCACATTGGGCTGGGAGACCCAATGCCATCGTGGTTCTCACATTCCATGACGCTGCTCTAGTGGCCTTCAGCTCTGTCAGGTGGAATCACAGCTAAAACCAGGCTGGGACTGTAGGGATGGACGGGCACTGTGGGGATGGACAGGAGCATCCAGCTCCAGCTGAGCCCTGGGAATGACATTCCGGTTTGGCAGGGCCCGCCCTGAGCTCGGCACAGCAGGCGCTGGCTGCCAGGAAATCCTCACCCCGTCAGAGCCAACGCGTCCAACATCCGCACGGGGAAATCCGGGGAGATCACAGCCCAGGCGGCCGGACCCCGCCGTGGATGAGCACTTCCCTCGGGAGCCTTCCTCCAGGACACGGGAACCCCTGCAGGTTTGGGATGAACTCGGCACAGCCTGGAGCGGGCTCCGAGCCGGTGATCTGCGAGGAAACCCTTCCCGAGGAGGTGCTGCGGGTCCCTCAGTGCCCTGCGAGGGGCTGGGCTTGTGGGGGCTGCCGGAGGGAAGGCAGGAGCGCAGGGATGTCCCTGACAGCTGGAGCGGCAGCTGGGATGAGCCCTGGGCACGGTTCCGGAGCAGGGAGGCTGCGGGCAGATGGACGGGGCTGCGGTGCTGGTGGCAGGGCTGCGGTGCTGGTGGCACACCAGAGCTGCGTGAGGCTCAGGGGGCAGAGGAAGAGCAGCGAGCACCCCCAGGAGCGGCATTTCCCATCGCTCACCCCCCTGGGACTGCATTCCCCCAGGGGCTTGTCCCAAGCGGGCTCTGCTCACCTGCAACCACAGTGATTTAATATCAATGAGGTCATTTTGTCCCGAGGGTTATTTATCGGCCTGTTGAAAAACCCCAGCCCTGTATGAGTCACCAGGCTGCACTACAGCCCTGTGATGAATTACACTTGGACACATGCTAAATGACATTTACCAATAAATTTATGCAGATTTCTCCTGTAATCCTTCCCCTCATCAAAAGTAGTAATGCTTTCTCTAATGCAAATGCACCGCGAGAGCCTCACCACATCAAACGCGAGCTGGGCTGAGCAGCTCGGGATTCAGAACGATAATCTTCATTGTGCTCATGAATAACCATTTCCTAGGGATGAATATTCAACAAAGGCCCGGCAGAGCCTGGCGGCTCCTGCCAGAGCCCCCTCGGAGGCCGTCCCGGTGTCCGGGTGTCGGCAGCCCTGGCCAGCCCTGCCGGGAGGTTTCACACCCCTTCAAGCACATTCGATGGGCTGCACTGAGGAGCTGGGGGTGGGTGCAGAGCAGTGCAGACCTGCAGCTCTGTGGGGGTTGTGCTGAGCTCTCCTCTCCACCCAGAGCCTTTCCACCCCCTGGCTGCAACCTCCCCTGGCACCCTCAGCCCGGCCTGTGGGCTCCATGTGGGGTCACGGCCTCCTGGTTGTTGAGAACAGGAGGGTCCAGAACCCACCTCACCCCGTGCCTTGGGCACTCAGCCAAGCTCTTGGCCAACCCTTCCCTGGCACAGGGTGCCCAGAGCAGCTGGGGCTGCCCCTGCATCCCTGGCAGTGCCAAGGCCAGGCTGGACACTGGGGCTGGGAGCAGCTGGGGCAGTGGGAGGTGTCCCTGCCATGGCTGGGGGGGAACGAGATGATCTTTAAGGTCTCCTCCAACCCAAACCAGTTTGGGATTCTCTGATTCTCTCTCTGAAGACCCTGCAGAAACAGGGCACTGTCTGCTCCCTCAGCTCCCAATCCAGCTGTGTGCTCCTGCTGTGTTACCTGGAAAGGCTCCAGCTCCCCAGCTGCTTCTCTGAGGAGGGCAGGAGAGGGCAGTGGGAAGGCCAGGGCACCAGGACAGGTCTGCTCAGTGATGTTCCCAGCACCCAGGCAGGAAGCACTTACCCTTAACAACATCCCAGGCTGTCCCCAGGCTGGGCACACCAGGGATCACCAAACACCCCCGGGTCCTGGAGGGGTATGCTGAACGTGTGCAGCCCTCAGCAACCTCTGATCAGTGGGGTTTGCATTTTTATTCACTTTAAAGATGATTACATTCTGAGCAGTGACGACCCCAGCTAACGAGCTGCCTGCCACTTTCTGGCTTGGCAGGAAAAGTCGGATTGCTGGAGTTGTGGGCTTTTTCCTCAGTCCAAAACACAGACAATATGGAAATAAATGATTTCTTTCACAGTTGTTTAATATAATTTCCTCTGTTCTGGGTTTTATGCCCTGGCAGTCTCAGCCAAGGCAGGGCAGGGGCAGCTCCAGCACTCCAGAGAGTTCCCTGCCTCCTGGATCAGCAGTGAGAGCGGGAGAAGAGCCAGGAGAGGCTGCAGCTGAGGCTGCTGGAGGGGCTGCCTGGGACAGGGGCAGCTGTGCAGGGCACTCACCCTCACCCAGCTGAGAAAAACTGCCCCAAAGGTTCTTTTGGAGCCCAACCCTGGCTGCAGGGTCTCCACGATCTGGGAGGTTAAAAGGCACTTGAGCCCCGAGGTGAGAGCCTCTGGGACACACTCTGAGAGTGATTTATGGCTTCTCCACTCCACAGCCAGCTCAATGCCCTTCTTCTATTTATTTTTCTTGTTAGCACTGTGAAATAAATATGAAGAGGACATAAATTTAGACTCTCAAGCCAGACTTCGCTGCTGCAGAACCAGCAAAGGGGGCTTTTGTTCTGCAAAGCTCCTGGGGCTGCTCCAGGCATGCTGGACGTGGTTCCCCACCATCCCTGGTGCCTGGAGCTGCAGCTCCCATCTGTCCTGTGCCAACCTCACCTGTGCCACTGCTGCTGCACGGAGATTTCTGAAGGTTCAGGTGATGAAATCCTGCCCTTGCTATAAACATTTCAATTACAAGTTTCCGGGACTTCTTTCCTAAGATAAACACATTTTAATTGCAAATTGCTTCTGCTGTCTTTACCCAGCCCCCAGCACTGCCGGCAGCTGCTGGATTTAATATTTAATGAGACTGCCTCTGGGCTGGGCTGGGTGTGGGGCTGGATGTGGGGCTGGGGGACACTGGGGCACCCCGAGAGTGCCTGGAGTGAGCCACGGGGACAGCCTGGGCTGCAGGAGAGGGGCAGCTCCTTGCTCCTGCAAAGCCACCACAGCTGGGGTGACGCTGGCACAGGGCCCTGGTGCTCGGAGCACGGCAGCTGTGACATGTGCCCCTGGCCAAAGGGACAGAGCCACCCGCGGGGAGGTGTCCCACCCGCGGGTCCAGGGAGGCCCTGGGCGGTTTCTGGGCCTGGCCCCCACGGCAGAGGGCCTGGCTGTGCCCCCTGCCCATCACTCCCCATCAGGCACACGGCGCTGGCACAGCCACCAGCGGAGGCTCCGTGTCCCCCGTGCCACCGCTGCCCGTCCCCGGGGCCGCCGCGACGAGGAAATGCCATTAGCTGCTCGTGTGGCACCTCACGTGCCACCACTTGTGTGTCAGCTCTCTGGGCACAGGGACCACGTGTCAGAGCCCTGAGCCACCGCAGCTGCGGCCACGGCAGAGCTCCTGCAGCCTGGGGGTCTGTCACCCCTGCAGTGGCTGTGGCTCTGCAGCCTGGGGGTCTGTCACCCCTGCAGTGGCTGTGTGGCTCTGCAGCCTGGGGGGTCTGTCACCCCTGTGGTGGCTGTGTGGCTCTGCAGTCTGGGGGTCTGTCACCCCTGCAGTGGCTGTGTGGCTCTGCAGTCTGGGGGTCTGTCACCCCTGCAGTGGCTGTGTGGCTCTGCAGCCCGGGGGTCTGTCACCCCTGCAGTGGCTGTGAGGCTCTGCAGCCTGGGGGTCTGTCACCCCTGCAGTGACTGTGTGGCTCTGCAGCCTGGGGGTCTGTCACCCCTGCAGTGGCTGTGTGGCTCTGCAGTCTGGGGGTCTGTCACCCCTGCAGTGGCTGTGGCTCTGCAGCCTGGGGGTCTGTCACCCCTGCAGTGGCTGTGAGGCTCTGCAGCCCGGGGGTCTGTCACCCCTGCAGTGGCTGTGTGGCTCTGCAGTTTGGGGGTCTGTCACCCCTGCAGTGGCTGTGGCTCTGCAGTTTGGGGGTCTGTCACCCCTGCAGTGGCTGTGTGGCTCTGCAGTTTGGGGGTTTGTCACCCCTGCGGTGGCTGTGGCTTCTCTGGTGACACGCGGAGCTGGCAGAGCTCAGGGAACACCTGCACGGGGTGCTGTGCCATGGGGGAGCTCAGGGTGGCCCCAGGACCACGCTCTGGCACCTGTGCTCAGCTGCCACCCCCCAGCCTGAGTGGCACCGCACGTGCTGCCCTTCCCAGGCACGGCTGTCCCCCAGCTGTCCCCTCAGCTGTCCCCCTGGCTGTCCCCTCAGCTGTCCCCCTGGCTGTCACCCCAGCTGTCCCCTCAGCTGTCACCCCAGCTGTCCCCCTGGCTGTCCCCCAGCTGTCCCCCAGCTGTCCCCTCAGCTGTCACCCCAGCTGTCCCCCTGGCTGTCCCCCTGGCTGTCCCCTCAGCTGTCCCCCAGCTGTCCCCCAGCTGTCCCCCCAGCTGTCCCCTCAGCTGTCCCCCAGCTGTCCCCCAGCTGTCCCCCAGCTGTCCCCTCAGCTGTCCCCCAGCTGTCCCACAGCTGTCCCCTCAGCTGTCCCCCAGCTGTCCCCTCAGCTGTCCCCTCAGCTGTCCCCCAGCTGTCCCACAGCTGTCCCCCAGCTGTCCCCCAGCTGTCCCCTCAGCTGTCCCCTCAGCTGTCCCCCCAGCTGTCCCCCAGCTGTCCCCTCAGCTGTCCCCTCAGCTGTCCCCCAGCTGTCCCACAGCTGTCCCCTCAGCTGTCCCCCAGCTGTCCCCCAGCTGTCCCCTCAGCTGTCCCCTCAGCTGTCCCCCCAGCTGTCCCCCAGCTGTCCCCTCAGCTGTCCCCTCAGCTGTCCCCCAGCTGTCCCCCAGCTGTCCCCTCAGCTGTCCCCCAGCTGTCCCCCAGCTGTCCCCCTGGCTGTCCCCCAGCTGTCCCCCAGCTGTCCCCCAGCTGTCCCCCTGGCTGTCCCCCCGGCTGTCCCCCAGCTGTCCCCCAGCTGTCCCCCTGGCTGTCCCCCCGGCTGTCCCCCAGCTGTCCCCCAGCTGTCCCCCAGCTGTCCCCTCAGCTGTCCCCCAGCTGTCCCCCAGCTGTCCCCCAGCTGTCCCCCCAGCTGTCCCCCAGCTGTCCCCCAGCTGTCCCCCAGCTGTCCCCTCTGCTGTCCCCCAGCTGTCCCCCAGCTGTCCCCCCGGCTGTCCCCCCGGCTGTCCCCCTGGCTGTCCCCCAGCTGTCCCCCCTGCTGTCCCCCAGCTGTCCCCCTGGCTGTCCCCCAGCTGTCCCCCTGCTGTCCCCCAGCTGTCCCCCAGCTGTCCCCCCAGCTGTCCCCCCGGCTGTCACCGCAGCTCCTGGGCAGTGGCTCTGCCCGTGCTGGGGCTCTGGCTGCAGCACAGGGACAGGTGACCAGCCCCACACAGGCCCTGGGTGTGCTTTAGACCCACCCTGCACCACCAGAATCCCACATGGGATACCAGCTGAGAGCTCCCACTGCTCTGCCTTTTCTTCCTTCGCTTTTCTTCCCCCCTTTTCTCTCTGGAAATCTTCCTTTGAAACCCGAACTTCCTGCAGTTTGAAATGGACAATCAGGCCGCCCGGCAGCTGCAGCCCGAGAGCTTCAGCTCTTGGCAGGAGCATCAGAACTACAAAACTATTTCTTTGAGGCAAATTATGCATTCATCCAGCTCATTTGAAACAAAATATGATTTGCAATTTAACTTTCCATAATGAGCTCCTGCTATTATACCGTTTCCATAATGGCTGGTTTCATTGGAACAGATTGTTGGTGCACATGGTTTACAAAACATTTTCAATGCAAGCCCCGTTTTTTCTTATTTTAAATAGCAACAGCTGCTAAGCATGATAATTATTGTATTTCATCAAAATAAACTCACCGAGTTACTTCTTGATGCCACTTGTCACGATTTTCCAGCGGACCTGCAGGTTATTAAAGAAGCTGAAACTTTAATTCAGCCAAGCGAGAGCAGCACCTCATCCAACTCCCTGCCACGGGCAGGGACACCTTCCACCAGCCCAGGCTGCTCCAGGCCTGGCCTTGGGCACTGCCAGGGATGCAGCAGCCACAGCTCCTCTGGGCACCCTGTGCCAGGGCCTCACCAGCCCAAGGAAGAGCTTTTCCCTCCTATCTGATCTCAGCCTGCTCTCTGAGAGTTTGGAGCCGTTCCTCCTTGCCCTGTCACTGCATGCTCTGGTGAACAATCTCCCTCCATCCTTCCTGCGGGTTCCCTTTGGGCACTGGAACAGCAGCAGCAGGCAGTGGGAAGCTGTGGAAATTAATTCCTGATTGCAATTACCTGCATCACTCTTTCCCGTGGTGTTCCTGGGGCACCTGTCAGGGCTCCCGACCCCCAAACGCCCCCAGCTCCTGCTGGGCTTCTCCAACACCAGCTCGGGTGCTGAAGGAGGATTTCCTCCTCCAGTGACTGGAGGGAGGATGATGGCAGAGGGACAGGAGTTTATTAGTAACGAGCAGGTGGAAGTGGTATTTGTTGAAAATTTTCGGGGGACTTTTGGGAGCTGTGTTTGGTGGCTGCAGTCAGCTGGAGATTTATGGCTGTGCAGGATAACGATGCTGGAGGAGCTGTTCCAGCCCCCAGTGCAAGGCTGCCCTTTAGAGCTCCTCAGCGTTTGGATTTAGATGACAGGCAGTACTGGCACCACAGAAACCATTACTGTCCATCAAGTGAATGACCCCCACACGATATAAACGGTTTGGCCTTACCCAGACTCTCAGGGGTATGGAAAACAGTAAAAATCCCCCAAAAATCCAACCCAGAGAGGACAAAGGAGGATTTGGAGGCAGGAACAGCCCGCAGGAGCAGGGACTGGGGAGCTTCCCTCGCAGCGAACAGCGGGAGGGGGGGCAGTGCATGATCCTGCTGTAGGTGCGGAGTTCGGGAGGGAAGGGTGACACGCGGAGCTCCGCGCTGCAGCCGGACCAGCTGCGATCTCCCCTCCGCGGGCTCCGAGCCATCGCAGCTCCCCCCCGCAGGCTGACAGCGCTTCTCCGCCGGGTTTGTCACCACAGCCCCGACACAGCCATCAGAGCCCTCCCTCGGGAGGCGCACGGAGCGGCGGCCCCGGGGCCGGCACCGCGGCACAGGCCCCAGCCGGGGCTCGGAACCATCCCCGGGGCCCGGGCAGAGCCCTCGGTGTCCGCGGGGCTGCACCGGCCCCGGGCCCCACCGTGCCCTGCCCCGCCTGCAGGGAGCTGAGTGACCCCGAGCCGGGCCTGGCGCTGCCACAGCGGCTTTCCCGAGCTGTGTGCGTGCCTGGGGTGCTCTGCTCGCCCTCCCGTCCGCGGGATCGTTCCAAGGGCAGAGCCCGAATCACGCCAGGTGCTGCGCTCCGGCCAGCGGAGCCCCCCGCCCGCGCTGGTTTCGCGGTGTTTACAGCGCTCCCACGATGATCTAAGGCTGCACAAAGCCATCGTCGGATAAATATAGAGCTCTGCAGCACCATCCATCAGCCGCCTCGGGAGCGCGGGGAGCAGCGGGCCCGCGGGTGGGGTGCGGGTCCGCCGGCACCCGGAGCAGGGGAGCGGCTGCGAATGCACAGGAACCGGCCCTTTGGGACAGGAACCGGCCCTTTGGCACAGGAACCGGCCCTTTGGGACAGGAACCGGCCCTGTGTCACCGCCCCGGGCTGCCCTGCCCGCGGGGGGGTGACCGCGGGGGCTGGGGGTGACCGCGGGGGCTGGGGGTGACCGCGGGCGGTGGGGGTGACCGCGGGCGGTGGGGGTGACCACGGGTGATGGGGGTGCCCACAGGCTCTGGGGGTGCCCACAGGCTCTGGGGGTGCCCCCGGGCTCCGGAGGTGCCCCCGGGCGCTGCCGGGACCCCCGGCTCGGCGCGGCTGCCGTGCGAGTGGCGCTGGCAGCCAGCGGAGACGATGGGCTATCGCACTGTTTATCAAGGTCTGGCGGAAAGAAAACAAGGTAATGGGGCATTTGCTGATTCAATTCGTTGAATTTGAACAAATCTCTTTAATCCGCCTCCCCCGGGCATTGGAAAGGTCAGGAAATGGGCAGAATGTGCACTTTCAGGTATTGAAATTAAACTTGTTAAGAAATCCATATTGATTTGCACTTCTCTGAGAAACATTGAAGCCTCCAGATTTAGCCTGGGTATTGATTTTCTCTTCCAGGGGAAAGACATGGGCGCAAAGGGAAGATATTACACGTGGCAGTAAACACCTTCCATCACTGCCCGCTCTGCCTCCGTGAGCACAAACAACCGGCCCCGGCACCGCGGCTCCGTGCCCCGGGGCGCTCAGACCCGGCCCGGAGCGGGTCCGTGCCCGGCGGGGGTGAAAAGGGGTTTGGGCTGTGCCCTTAAGGCCCCGGTTCAGCTCTTGGTCAGCCACAACCGAAACCAATGGCTCGGGAAGCTCGGGATGGTCCTTGCAGGTCCCTCCCAACCGAGCTGTCCCAATCCATCCTGCTCCGAGTTCAGCCCTGCCAGCCCCGACACTGCTCTGCTTTTAAATATTGCCCTAGGACGGGTGTGCAACTCTCCTTTGGCTGTTTTTAACACGGGCAATCAGCAACTAGGCAATTAGGAGGCCTAATTAGCATCTGAATCAGCCTTCTCGAACAACCCCCTTTGCAACAGTAGCAAACACGGGTGGGGGAGCTGAAATTCTCCTTGTGAGGGGGGTGAGGCCCTGGCACAGGTACCCAGAGCAGTGGACACTTGGACACTCTGGCAGTGCCCAAGGCCAGGCTGGACAGGGCTGGGAGCACCTGGGGCAGTGGGAGGTGTCCCTGCCCGAGGATGATGTGAGCTGTGAGGTCCCTTCCACCCCAAGGCACTCGGTGGTTCTGTGAGTGAGGTACCTGCACCCAGTGCTGCGGGACAGGCAGCCCGCTGAGCTCCAGGGAGGGTTTCACTCCAGCAGAGTTTGCCAGGGGCCTGTCCAGCATTCCAGGGAGGATTAGGATGTGCCCCCCGAGCAGCCAGGCTCTGGCTTGGGGCAGCAGGGCAGGGCGAGGCTGCTCAGCCCCACACAGATGTTCCCCTCCCCGAGAGCCCCGCTGGCCCCGGGTCACCCCCGGGGCACCCCCGAGGAATCTGCCACTGCTGTCAGAGGGTTAAATGAGATTTCAATTAAGTGACACATCACCACGGACCGACTGCTTCAAAGCTGACCCCGCTTAGACGAGCTCAGCTCAGCTCCAGGGGGAGAGTTCAACCCGAACCTCCCTCTGCTCACACCCTCCCCGGCAGCCCCAGACCGACCTCCCTCCTCCCTGCTGCGCCCTCCTCCAGTGCCCGCTGCTGGCTCAGTGCCACCTCCTCAGCCAAGGAACTTGCCAAACCGGACAATTTTATTGTTTTTCTCGGGGATCTCCCAGCCACGGGGGAATCACACCCCGCCCGCGGGCGGCTGCGGCCGCTCCCGCAGCACCACGGTCGCGCCTTGCCCCCTCGGCTGTGCCCAGTCAGTCACCTCTGACTGCGTGTATCGGCTGGAGGGGAGGAATTCGTTTTCTTGCAACATTAGAGGTGAATTAAACGCTGGATACTCGCTACCAGTCACTGGAGTCATTCTGCTCCTGAGTCCTTTCATGGCCTGAATGGAAGGAAGGAAGGAAGGAAGGAAGGAAGGAAGGAAGGAAGGAAGGAAGGAAGGAAGGAAGGAAGGAAGGAAGGAAGGAAATAAGCCCTTTCGAGACCACAGAAAATTGCAAAAGGATGTTTCTTCCAACCCGACATGACAAAATTGAATTCCAAGCTATTTAATGCATGCACGAAACGCCACAGAGGAACCCAGCCCGAGCTCTCCATCCAGCACGACGGGGAAAGGGGTTCGGAACACAAGCACTGCTCCCTCCGGCACCGGCTCGGTGCTGCCGGCTCCAGCCTTCCGGGCCGTCCCACTGCGGTGTGACTGCCGGCTTCAGGGTTCTCGGGGCGGGGCTGCCGCCGGCATTTCCATGGACACACAGCTATGGGAACACTGCGGTTATGATCACACCAACGATGGAGACCTCGGGCCGCCGCTGTCCCGGGGGCTCGGAGCCCGCTCAGTCCGCAGGGCGCCGCGGCCCCGGCCCCTCCCCGCCGGGGTCCCGCTCCCACCGCAGGCCCGGCCCGATGTGAAGAACCAGGAGCTCAGACCCAGCCCCGCGGGCAGGGGGGCGCGGGGAGCCTGCGGGCCTGTCCTTAAGAACGGGGTTTCACAGGTGACACCGTCACGAGGGTGATGCCATGCAGCCCGCCCGCCGCCGCCCGGCCCGGCCCGCCTCACACCGGCGTGGTTCGTCTGTTGGCCGGGTTGTTGTGCAAAGACTCCTTGAACTCTTTGGGGATGGAGTTGTGCACCTGTAAAAAACCGTGGTCCCGCTCCGAGTTGAGCAGCGTCCCCATGGTGACCTTGGAGGGATCCCTGGAGAGGGTGAACATGGAGATGTCGGTGGAGGGGATGGTGCCGAAGCCTTTGCTGATGGGAGACATGTCCCGGGAGCGGGGCTCGGTGGAGCGGGAGCTGGAGCGCCGGCGGAGGCGGTAGCGGTAGGGCGGCAGGCGGCTGAAGGCAGAGCGCTTCAGCAGCTCCGAGTGCGAGCGGGCGCGCAGCTGCCGGTGCCGCTCGATGTACATGTGCACGGCGATCACCCCCACCATCTCGGCGATGATGAACGACAGCGCCCCGAAGTAGAAGGACCAGCCGTAGGAGTAGCTCTTCTTGGAGTCGCTCTGGCCCGGGTCCCCCGCGTTGGCTGAGATGTAGACGATGATCCCGATGATGTTGCTGAGCCCTGCGGGGGGACGAGCGGGGCGGGCGCTGGCCTGAGTGACGGGGGGGGTGGGGGGACGTGTCCCCTCGGGGCACCGACCCCTCTGCCAGCACAGACTCCCCTGGCAGGCCTCTGCCCGTCTCCCAGGAGAGCTGTGCATTCCCTCACACACTTGTTCCTTTACACACTTATTCCCTCACACACTTGTTCCCTCACACACATATTCCCTCACACAGTTATCCCCTCACACACTTATTCTCTCACACACTTATTCCCTCACACACTTATTCTCTCACACACTTATTCCCTCACCATTTATTCCCTCACACACTTATTCCCTCACACACTTATTCTCTCACACACTTATTCCCTCACCATTTATTCCCTCACACACTTATTCCCTCACACAGTTATTCCCTCACACACTTATCCCCTCACACACTTATTCCCTCACCATTTATTCCCTCACACAGTTATTCCCTCACACACTTATCCCCTCACACACTTATTCCCTCACCATTTATTCCCTCACACACTTATTCCCTCACACACTTATCCCCTCACACGCTCCCTTGTTGCTGCACACTCCCAGGCACTGGGAGGGAAGGAGGAACAACCACCCTTCTGTCTGGAGGAGGGACATTTCAGGAGCAGGCTGTGCTGTGTTTTGCTCAGCAGTGAAGCAGGAGCCCGGCTGGTGTCCTGCAGCAGCAGAGCCAACCTGGGGTACAGGGGGATCCCCCCAGCATGAACCCCAGCTCGCCGTGGCCCTGGGAGCACAGGGAAGCTGTGCTGTGTCTCTGTCTCTCTGCCTCTTTCCATTTCTGCTGGAGTCCTGAGGCTTTGTTTGGGACAGGGGCAGCCCGTGCCCAGCCAGCAGCCAGCAGGGCTGTGCTGCAGGCTGAGGAGAGGCTGGTGCATTCCCAGATTTACTTAATGAATCAATTATGTTCTCTGCAGTTTTCTCATCTGCATCAGCAGCTCCTGCCAGCCAAGGAGGGAGAGTCATTTGTCTTTTTGTGGGGAGAAGAAAAACACAAAACAGAGCGGTTCCCTGAGACAAAGACATTGTCACGCGATGATGGGGGAGCGGTGGGGAGCAGCTCAGAGAGATGAGTAATGCAGCAGGAGCAGCCTCTCCAGAGAGTGATTTCCATGTGGGACCCTGGCAGCCCCTCCGCCTGCTCCTGCTGCTGCTGGCACGGTGCCCACTGCCTGCCCAGGGGGAGGGCAGAGCCCCAGTCCCTGCCCCAGGGCCTGGCAGTGCCCAGGGGAAGGGGCTGCACCCCGGGAGCCCCTCCTGGGCTGTGCCCCCAGGCAGGGCCTGCTCCAGGCTCAGCACAGGGGCACTGCAGCCCTGCCTGCCCCACTGACCCTGGCCAGACACCCCTGAGAGTTCTCCCCTCCCGTGGGGATCTTCCCACAGGGCTGGAGCAGCTCCCAGACCTCCCAGTCCCTCTGTGCTGACCCCCCTCCTGCCCCCCGGCTGCGGGAGCCCCCCGGGCAGCCCCCACCTGCCGAGACGAAGAAGATGCCGGCGCTGAGGATGACGTTGTGTTTGCTCTTGTAGAACTCGCTGGCGGCCACGCACAGGCCCCCGAAGAACAGCAGCCCCACGCTGAGGATGGGGAAGATGCTGGAGGCTCTCACGGCGCCTGTGGGGCAGGGAGAGGGGCAGGGTCAGCCCCCAGCACCCCCAGCACCCCCTGCACCAGCACCAGCAGGGAAGGGGCAGTGCCAGGGCACCCCTTGTGCTGCCAGGATGGATGGAGAGTCCCAGCACTGTCCCCACCGTGTGCCCTCTGCTCGTCATGGAGTCCTGGGATGGTTTGGGGTGGAAAGGACCTGCAAACCACCCAGTCCCACCCCCTGCCATGGGCAGGGACACCTTCACTATCCCAGCTTGATCCAAGCCCCACCCAGCCCGGCCTGGGGCACTGCCAGGGATGCAGGGGCAGCCACAGCTGCTCTGGGCACCCTGTGCCAGCCCTGCCTGCCCTCCCAGGGGGAGGATTCCTTCTCATATCTCACCAAAATGTCCCCCCTTTCATGGGCAGCCCCAAGGCTGGCTGGGGGTGACCCTGCAGACAAGGGGCACTGTCCCCTCAGTGTGAGTGTGTGACAGAGGCTGGGCACAAGTGACAGCCCCGAGGGGCAGGGCCACAGGTGTGTGCTGAGGGCTCACAGCATTTCCTAACGGCACCAGAGGCAGCAGGGGCCCCTGGCAGCCCCGGGCGCTCCCTGAGCTGCTGGCAGTGGGAGGAACCCAGGGAGAGGAGCCCCGTGCCCAGGGCCTGGTGCTCAGCCCCGAGCCCCTGGCTGGCCCAGCTGCTGCTCATCCAGCCTTTGCTCTGGACTCTCAGATTTCCACATCCCTGCTCAGCCAGCGGGGAGGAGAGCGAGTTTAATGAAATGGCTTTGCAGTTTCAGTAGATGAGTGCTGGGGTTCTCCCACCCCCTCTCACATTTAAAGTAAAAAGTCTATTTTAAAGCCCCCAGGAGTGGAATTTTAATGGAGCTTCTCTGTATTTCTCTGCTTTAATAACGGCCCTGATGGAGGGGAGAGAGCCCAAGCCAAGGCAGAGTGTGTTTTTGGTGCAGCAGGCAGTGATCTGCTGCATTCGTTACTCTCCGCTGTCACTGTGGAAGCGGATCCGTGCAGGAACGGGGCCTGGGCTGGGCTTTGAGGGGCCTCCCCACCCCCGCGGGCCGTGCTGGGGCTCTGGGGGACAGGACAGGCTGGGGCTGTGCCCGGGGCTCTGCTGGCCCGGAGCCCTCAGCTCCTGCTGGGGGACACCAGGGGACAGCTGGGGGTGCCCTGCGGCTGGGGGGCACAGGGGGTGTGACAGAGGGGTGTGACACAGGGGTGTGACACAGGGGTGTGACAGAGGGGTGTGACACAGGGGGTGTGACACAGGGGTGTGACAGAGGGGGTGTGACACTGGGGGTGTGACACTGGGGTGTGACAGAGGGGTGTGACACAGGGGGTGTGACACTGGGGTGTGACAGAGGGGGTGTGACAGAGGGGTGTGACACAGGGGTGTGACACAGGGGGTGTGACACTGGGGGTGTGACACAGGGGTGTGACACAGGGGTGTGACACAGGGGGTGTGACACAGGGGTGTGACACAGGGGGTGTGACACTGGGGGTGTGACAGAGGGGTGTGACACAGGGGGTGTGACACAGGGGTGTGACAGAGGGGTGTGACACAGGGGTGTGACACTGGGGGTGTGACAGAGGGGTGTGACACAGGGGTGTGACAGAGGGGGTGTGACACTGGGGGTGTGACACAGGGGTGTGACAGAGGGGTGTGACACAGGGGGTGTGACACAGGGGTGTAACAGAGGGGGTGTGACACAGGGGGTGTGACACAGGGGGTGTGACAGAGGGGTGTGACACAGGGGTGTGACACTGGGGGTGTGACACAGGGGTGTGACACAGGGGGTGTGACACAGGGGTGTGACAGAGGGGTGTGACACAGGGGTGTGACACTGGGGGTGTGACACAGGGGGTGTGACACAGGGGTGTGACAGAGGGGTGTGACAGAGGGGTGTGACAGAGGGGTGTGACAGAGGGGTGTGGCACAGGGGTGTGACAGAGGGGGTGTGACACTGGGGGTGTGACACAGGGGTGTGACACAGGGGTGTGACACTGGGGGTGTGACACAGGGGGTGTGACACAGGGGTGTGACAGAGGGGTGTGACAGAGGGGTGTGACAGAGGGGTGTGACAGAGGGGTGTGGCACAGGGGTGTGACAGAGGGGGTGTGACACTGGGGGTGTGACACAGGGGGTGTGACAGAGGGGGTGTGACACACGGGGTGTGACACAGGGGGTGTGACACAGGGGGTGTGACACACGGGGTGTGACACAGGGGGTGTGACACAGGGGGTGTGACACAGGGGGTGTGACACTGGGGGTGTGACACAGGGGTGTGACACACGGGGTGTGACACAGGGGGTGTGACACAGGGGATGTGACACACGGGGTGTGACACAGGGGGTGTGACACTGGGGGTGTGACACAGGGGTGTGACACACGGGGTGTGACACAGGGGTGTGACACAGGGGGTGTGACACAGGGGGTGTGACCCAGGGGGTGTGACACAGGGAGTGTGACACACGGGGTGTGACACAGGGGGTGTGACACAGGGGTGTGACACAGGGGTGTGACACACGGGGTGTGACACAGGGGGTGTGACACAGGGGGTGTGACACACGGGGTGTGACACAGGGGGTGTGACACAGGGGGTGTGACACAGGGGGTGTGACAGAGGGGTGTGACACAGGGGTGTGACACAGGGGGTGTGACACACGGGGTGTGACACAGGGGGTGTGACACAGGGGTGTGACAGAGGGGTGTGACACAGGGGGTGTGACACACGGGGTGTGACACAGGGGGTGTGACACAGGGGTGTGACACAGGGGGTGTGACACAGGGGGTGTGACACACGGGGTGTGACAGAGGGGTGTGACACAGGGGGTGTGACACAGGGGGTGTGACACAGGGGGTGTGCCACAGGGGGTGTGCCAGAGGGGAGCAGACTCACGCAGGAGATACTCGGCCGTGTCCTGCTCGTAGTCTGCATCCTCAGGGAAGTGGTCGATTTTCTTGCACACTCCTCGGAAGGTTCCTGGGAGACACAAGGCAGGCAGTGCTCAGAATCCGGGCTGGCCCTGCTGGCAGCAGCCCAGGGCCCTTTTGGGGACACTGAGGCAGGGGCGGGGCTGCTCTGGAGCAGCGAGGGGCAGGGAGGGGCGGCAGGAGCTGCAGCATCCCCCTGGAAGAAGGGCAGCCCCCTCAGCCCCCTGGCTCTGGGGCACAGGGTCGGGTCACGCTGGCTCTGTCCCCTCTGCCGTGGGGCTGGGAAGGACATGTCACCCGCAGCCAGGGCCCCAGGCAGGAGGAGCCGATCCCGGGGGTCCTGCGGGGCTGGCACGCTCCCAGGCTGCGCTGGGGGAGCGGAGCAGCACGACAGCCATCAATTAAAGCCTGGAGATGAAGCTCCGGAGGAGGCAAGCTGTCACCCGGAGGGAGACACGGCCTCCGAGGGAGAATCGCCCGCTCCCGTTGCTTTGGGAACTGCGGGAGCAGGGGATGCGCTGGGCACGCTGAGGACAGCGGCCCCGCGGCACAGCCCCCGCCTGCTCCTGCTCCCGGCTCGGGGCTCCCACCCCCTGCTCCTGCTCCTGCTCCCGGCTCGGGGCTCCCACCCCCTGCTCCTGCTCCCGGCTCGGGGCTCCCACCCCCTGCTCCTGCTCCTGCTCCCGGCTCGGGGCTCCCACCCCCTGCTCCTGCTCCCGGCTCGGGGCTCCCACCCCCTGCTCCTGCTCCCGGCTCTGGGGCTCCCACCCCCTGCTCCTGCTCCCGGCTCGGGGCTCCCACCCCTGCTCCTGCTCCTGCTCCCGGCTCGGGGCTCCCACCCCCTGCTCCTGCTCCTGCTCCCGGCTCTGGGCTCCCATCCCCTGCTCCCGGTAGCCAGAGGCAGCGGGTGTGACCCAGCACCCCGAGCTGCCCAGGGGAGGGGCGGGCAGGGGGCAGCCCCGGCTCCTCAGCATCCATTCACACTCTGACATTTATTTTGTCTCCTTTACTCCCTCTGTTCACCAACCGATGCCCGTCGTCATGGCAATGCTGCGCCACCTGACACACAGCCTCAGCCTGGGAACGCGCACCGCAGCAAGGCTGCAACCCCAAACCCCCTCTGACCTCCGGGGCGCTCCCCAGGGAGGGAATGCTGCCCCGGGAGCTGCGGCTGGAAGCGGCTGCAGGGACGGGCGAGGCGGCTGCTCAGGCTCCTGGCTGGGTGCCAGCCCCCAGCGCAGCTGGGCCCGGTGCCACATCCTCAGCCACCGGGGCCCTGTGACAGCTCCCTGTGCTCCTCTCCGGCTGTCCAGCTGCGCCTGGCTGAGGGGCACCGGGACGGTCCCAGGGGGATGAGCTCTGGCTCTGGGCGCTCCCGGGCCCTGCTGGGTGCCCCTCCCCAGCCCCCCGCACCCAGCCGTGCACCGGGAGCTGGCACGGCCCGGCATGGCCCCAGCACGGCCCCAGCAGGGCCGGCTGCTGTGCACGGGCTGCCCCGGGGGCTGCTGCCTCCCCCAGCCCTGCTCCGGCTGCTGCTGTCCCCTCCCGGCCCGGAGAACGCCCGGCTGCCGCTCCCAGCACATCCCGAGCTGCTCCCGAGCCTTTCCCCGGCTCCTGTGCCGGCTCCGTGCGGGCAGCCCGAGTCCCAGCCCGGCTTGGATCCATCTGCGGCCGCAGAGCAGCAGCGCGGGCCGGTGCTGCTCCGGTCCCCGCTCGGTGTCTCGGCGGCGGATCCCGGTAATTTCCTCTCGCTATCAGTCTGAATGCCAATTAGCCAGCTTGGCTGGTGGCCGCGGGGCCGTGCCGGAGCCCAGCCCCGAGCGGCTGGGCTGAGCCCCCAGCACCGGGGGGAACCAAACCCGCCCGTCCGCTGCTCCAGCAGGAGGGGCCAGCGCCAGCAGCCCCGGCTCTGCCACCAGGCCGGTGCCACCAGGCCGGTGCCACCTCTCCGGTCACCCCCCGCAGCCGGGAGCGGAGCGGCTCCGGCCGCGCTGTGCCCCAGCCCCAGCCAGCAGCGGGTCCAGCTCTCCGTGTGATGGTGTCACCTCGGTGTGACGGTCTCACCTCCGTGTGATGGTGTCACCTCGGTGTGAGGGTCCCACCTCAGTGCAGGGATCCCCCTGCAGCTGGGGAACCTCCCGGGGCTTTCTGTCCCTCCCGGGGTGGCCCTGCCCGGCGGCCCCGGGCTCCCGCAGCCTTGGGAGGGGGTGACACCGGATTTAATTTGGAAGCCATGAGCTCGTACTTCGCCCTCTGCGGCCGCAGGTCTGTGCGGGCATCCCTCCCCTCCCCTCCCCTCCCCTGCCGTCCCCCGGCCGCCCGCAGCGCTGCTGGCACCCCGCTCTCCCCGTGATCCTTCGATCCGCACGCCGGGTGCCGGGAGAGCCCCCGGAGCCCCGGGCCCGGGCGCAGGGCAGGGTTTGTGCTTTCCCGAGCTCCCGCGCCGCGTTTATCGGCGCACGCACGGCAATTAATTGATCCGATCTCAGGTTGTTTTCCTCTCAGAGCCCCTTTCCCCGGGGAGAGGGGCTGTCAGGGAAATACGGCTCCAGCGGTGCAAACACAGCCGAGAATATCGATCCCAGCCCCACGAGGCAGAAGACTAAAGAGCTCCAGTTACGGTGTTAAAATCTCATTGCTTTTCAGCCGGCGGAACAGTTTTCCAGGGCCCGTTCTGGTGTGTGCAAGGGAGGGCTCGGGCTGAGGAGGACGAGCTGAGATCGCTGCTAAACGAGAACAGAATCCCCGGCTCCCCTGGCAGCGGCTCAGCCCGGAGTCAAGGTCACGTCCCAGCGCTCAGCTCTCTGCTGCTCCTGCTAAACCCGAGTGCTTTATCTGCCAGGCTGCGGTGTCCAGTGACGGCCTTCCCAGAGTCACTGTGTCACACCCAGCCCACCCGAGGGCTGTGGGGGTCACTGTGCTCTGAGCTCTCTGGAAATCAATGTTTTGGAGAAGCAGAGGTGGGGGCTGAGCTGGAGGTGCTGGGGCAGGGGGGAGCCTGCTGCACAATCCCGGAGATGCTCAGGCTCTGCACCCCCCGAGTAACAAGAGCAAGATACCTAAATATCTCCGAGGAATTAAAACTTCAGGGCTCATCTTTTTTTACCTCCCACCCACCTCCCAGATGCTTGGAGAGATGGAAGGAGATTCATCCGTGTTCCTTCCCCAGCTCCTGCAGGCTCTGCAGGGGACCCGGAGGCTCTTTGCACAAGGTCCCTGGTGAGAGCGGCTGCAGAGCCCCGGGGCTGGGGGCTGCTCCCAGCACCCCGTGCCCTGCACAGGGCCCGGGGGGGCACAGCAGCTCCTGGGGCAGCCTGGGGGGTCTCAGGCACCCCCCAGCACCCTGTTCACCTCCCGCATCACCCAATGTTCAGCACAGCCGGAGTCCAAGGACGCACAGCAGCTCAGGAGAGCGTCGGGGAAGGCGGGTGGGATCCAGGGCCTCGGTCTGCAGAACGGAGCTGCTGCGGGAGCTGCTGCGGGAGCTGGGGACAGGAGGGGCTCCCCGGCAGGGCAGGGAAGCCTTGGGGAGCCGGGGGACCTGTCCTTGCCATCCCGGGGGACCTGTCCTTGTCATCCCGGGGGACCTGTCCTTGTCATCCCGGGGGACCTGCCCTTGTCATCCCACAGCTCCGTGACCCCTCAGACAGCCAGTGCCACCACCTCAGGTGCCTCTGTGGGCCCCGAGGCCCGGGGGGAGCACTGAGAGCCCCTGGGGAGCACTGAGAGCCCCCAGGGAGCACTGAGAGCCCCTGGGGAGCACTGAGAGCCCTGGGGAGCACTGAGAGCCCCCAGGGAGCACCGAGAGCCCTGGGGAGCACTGAGAGCCCCCGGGGAGCACCGAGAGCCCCTGGGGAGCACTGAGAGCCCCTGGGGAGCACTGAGAGCCCCCCGGGAGCACTGAGAGCCCCTGGGGAGCACTGAGAGCCCTGGGGAGCACTGAGAGCCCTGGGGAGCACTGAGAGCCCCCAGGGAGCACCGAGAGCCCTGGGGAGCACTGAGAGCCCCCAGGGAGCACCGAGAGCCCCTGGGGAGCACTGAGAGCCCTGGGGAGCACTGAGAGCCCTGGGGAGCACTGAGAGCCCTGGGGAGGACTGAGAGCCCCCAGGGAGCACCGAGAGCCCCTGGGGAGCACTGAGAGCCCTGGGGAGCACCGAGAGCCCCCAGGGAGCACTGAGAGCCCTGGGGAGCACCGAGAGCCCTGGGGAGCACCGAGAGCCCCCAGGGAGCACCGAGAGCCCTGGGGAGCACTGAGAGCCCCCGGGGAGCACCGAGAGCCCTGGGGAGCACTGAGAGCCCCTGGGGAGCACTGAGAGCCCCTGGGGAGCACTGAGAGCCCCTGGGGAGCACTGAGAGCCCCCAGGGAGCACTGAGAGCCCTGGGGAGCACCGAGAGCCCCCAGGGAGCACCGAGAGCCCTGGGGAGCACTGAGAGCCCCTGGGGAGCACCGAGAGCCCCTGGGGAGCACTGAGAGCCCTGGGGAGCACTGAGAGCCCCCAGGGAGCACTGAGAGCCCCCAGGGAGCACTGAGAGCCCTGGGGAGCACCGAGAGCCCCCAGGGAGCACCGAGAGCCCTGGGGAGCACTGAGAGCCCCTGGGGAGCACCGAGAGCCCTGGGGAGCACTGAGAGCCCTGGGGAGCACTGAGAGCCCCTGGGGAGCACTGAGAGCCCCCAGGGAGCACCGAGAGCCCCTGGGGAGCACTGAGAGCCCTGGGGAGCACTGAGAGCCCTGGGGAGCACTGAGAGCCCCCAGGGAGCACTGAGAGCCCCCAGGGAGCACTGAGAGCCCTGGGGAGCACTGAGAGCCCCTGGGGAGCACTGAGAGCCCCTGGGGAGCACGGAGAGCCCTGGGGAGCACTGAGAGCCCCCAGGGAGCACCGAGAGCCCCTGGGGAGCACTGAGAGCCCCTGGGGAGCACTGAGAGCCCTGGGGAGCACTGAGAGCCCCCAGGGAGCACCGAGAGCCCCTGGGGAGCACTGAGAGCCCTGGGGAGCACTGAGAGCCCTGGGGAGCACTGAGAGCCCCCAGGGAGCACTGAGAGCCCTGGGGAGCACTGAGAGCCCCCAGGGAGCACTGAGAGCCCTGGGGAGCACTGAGAGCCCCCAGGGAGCACCGAGAGCCCTGGGGAGCACTGAGAGCCCCTGGGGAGCACTGAGAGCCCCTGGGGAGCACTGAGAGCCCCCAGGGAGCACCGAGAGCCCCTGGGGAGCACCGAGAGCCCCCAGGGAGCACCGAGAGCCCCTGGGGAGCACCGAGAGCCCTGGGGAGCACTGAGAGCCCTGGGGAGCACTGAGAGCCCCCGGGGAGCACTGAGAGCCCCTGGGGAGCACTGAGAGCCCTGGGGAGCACTGAGAGCCCCAGGGAGCACTGAGAGCCCCCAGGGAGCACTGAGAGCCCTGGGGAGCACCGAGAGCCCTGGGGAGCACTGAGAGCCCTGGGGAGCACTGAGAGCCCTGGGGAGCACTGAGAGCCCCCGGGGAGCACTGAGAGCCCCCAGGGAGCACCGAGAGCCCCTGGGGAGCACCGAGAGCCCCTGGGGAGCACCGAGAGCCCCTGGGGAGCACTGAGAGCCCCTGGGGAGCACCGAGAGCCCCCAGGGAGCACTGAGAGCCCTGGGGAGCACTGAGAGCCCCTGGGGAGCACTGAGAGCCCTGGGGAGCACTGAGAGCCCCTGGGGAGCACTGAGAGCCCCTGGGGAGCACCGAGAGCCCCTGGGGAGCACCGAGAGCCCTGGGGAGCACTGAGAGCCCCTGGGGAGCACCGAGAGCCCTGGGGAGCACTGAGAGCCCCTGGGGAGCACTGAGAGCCCCTGGGGAGCACTGAGAGCCCCCGGGGAGCACCGAGAGCCCCTGGGGAGCACTGAGAGCCCTGGGGAGCACTGAGAGCCCTGGGGAGCACTGAGAGCCCCCAGGGAGCACTGAGAGCCCTGGGGAGCACTGAGAGCCCTGGGGAGCACTGAGAGCCCCTGGGGAGCACTGAGAGCCCTGGGGAGCACCGAGAGCCCCTGGGGAGCACTGAGAGCCCCCAGGGAGCACTGAGAGCCCCTGGGGAGCACCGAGAGCCCCTGGGGAGCACTGAGAGCCCCTGGGGAGCACTGAGAGCCCCCGGGGAGCACCGAGAGCCCTGGGGAGCACTGAGAGCCCCCAGGGAGCACCGAGAGCCCTGGGGAGCACTGAGAGCCCCCAGGGAGCACCGAGAGCCCCCAGCCCTGCGCTGCTGCTGGGGTGGGTGCTGGGCCCCTCAGCACCGGCAGTGGGAGCGATCCTCCTCCTCCTCCTCCTCCTCCTGGGCAGGACGGAGCTCCTGCAGCACATCCCCAGCGCCCCAGCAGCCCCACAGCAGCTTCCCCCGGGGCCCGGGTGGGATGTGGCTCCGGCTCCGTTTCACACCCTCTCCCCCTCGCTGCGCTGGTGGCTGAGCCGAGGCTCCCACACAGCAACGCCTGCTCCGAGGGACATTTTCCCTGGGTTTATATATTTATATCTATATCTGCTGAAAAAGCCTCCAGTGGAAAAACCCAGCCAGAGGAGAGGGATGCAGGGGCTGGGAGCGAGCAGAGGTGGTGGGGCTGTGGCAGGGGAGCAGTGACCACACCTGAGCACACACACACCTGGGCACAGACACACCTGGGCACAGACACACCTGGGCACAGAGCTGAGCACACACCTGAGCACACACACACCTGAGCACACACACACACCTGGGCACACACACACCTGGGCACACACACACCTGGGCACAGAAACATCTGGGCACAGACCTGACACAGACCTGACACAGATCTGAGCACACACACACCTGAGCACACACCTGAGCACACACACACCTGAGCACACACACACCTGGGCACACACCTGAGCACACACACACCTGAGCACACACACACCTGGGCACACACCTGACACAGACCTGACACAGACCTGAGCACACACCTGAACACACACACACCTGAGCACAGACCTGGGCACACACAGACCTGGGCACAGACCTGACACACACCTGAGCACAGACACATCTGGGCACACAGACCTGAGCACACACCTGGGCACACACCTGGGCACACACACACCTGAGCACACACACACCTGGGCACAGCCAGCACGGGGACAGAGCCCCTGAGCACCCCCATGGTTGCCGGGCTGTGGGGGCAGGGGGTGCCCGTGGTGGGCATCCCCAGGGGAACATGGCTCTGGGGGGCAGGGGGTGCCCGTGGTGGGCATCCCCAGGGGGGGGACACGGCTCTGGGGGCAGGGGGTGCCCGTGATGGGCATCCCCAGGGGGGGACACGGCTGTGGGGGCAGGGGGTGCCCGTGGTGGGCATCCCCGGGGGGACACGGGCAGCACAGCCTGGCACTCACACCCCCTGGGCTGGGAGCTCCTGGCACGGCGAGGTGCCGGTGCTGGGCGCGTGGCACAGGGACTGCACTCCCTCAGCAGTGTTAAAAGAGAGAAAAAAAAGGGGAAAAAAAAAAAATCTACATTTTGACAGTGACTCATCATCTCCCATTCTGGAATCTGTGGGGTTGGTGCAACCTACACAAGGCAGTCCAGAAAAGCAAAACAATTCTGAATAATAGAGGAGGGGAAAAAAAAAAAAAAAGTTTGCAGCTGATGGGTAATTTCCAGCCCTTTGCTCTGAGGGTTTTCTCATTTTTCCTCGTTAGAAAAGTAATCAGGTAACACTCTGGAGCCGCTTCCAGGGGCTCCCCCCACGCTCTCCTGAGCTTCCTTCCTCCCTGCATCCTCCCAGCCTTCCTCCCTCTGTCCCCCCACACCCTGGAGCCCGTGGCAGGACAGCCCCAGGCTCCTGGGAGGGGCTGGGCTGGGCAGGAGGGTGCAGGGGCCGAGGGGGGCTCGGGGCTCTGGGTGGCCCCTTCTCTGCTGTGCCCCTGTGGCAATGGGCAGCAGCTGCCGGGGCTGGGGAGGAGAGCACCCATCAGCACGTCCTGGGAAATCATTTCATGTTTTATCTTTACCAGTGGATAACCATTGATTCTTGTTTTAAAAGGTAATTGATGTTCCTGTGAGGGCGCAGTGAGCGCTGGGGCAGCTGGAACCGGCGTGGATAAGCCGTGTGCTCGAAATTAATGAGCTCCACTGATTGAGTTTATCTGCTTAAATTAATACAATTCGGGCAATTATGTTAAAGAAAATAATGGTCTTTGGTTTGTTTGCCTGCTTGGAGGCATTGATGGTCGGGGATGGGGCAGAGGGGGAGGCCTGGCCCCAGCTGAGCATCCCAGAGCCCCAGGCACCGGGACCCCGCTCCCTGCAGCTGCAGCAGGACCCTGCTCTCCCTCTTTAATGAACATTTCACATTTTCTTGGGTTAACTGAGGAGCTTCTGGGAAGGGTTTGCCTTCCAGCCTCCTCTTTGGATGGTAACAGGGGTGGCCAGCTGAGCTGGGGAGGTTCCTGGACCCACATCTGTTTCCAACAGGCTGTGGGGAAGGTGGCTCTGTCCTGCAGGGTGGGAGCTCTGTGCCCCTTTGGCAAAGGGGTCCTGGGCTCATCCCCATCCTCCCCTCTCCTCCACTCCAAGAACTGCCTGGAGCTGGCAGGAGCTCCCAGCCCAACCCTGCTATCAGTGCCTGGTCCTTAGGGTCTCTTCCAACCCGAACCATTCCATGATCCCATGATCCCATTACCCAGCTGGATAATGAACAGATGGATCCAGACACACTCATTTGTAGGAGTGGTTTGACCCACAAGTTTCACGTCCAGAACACTGGGGACATGAAAATCTGCCCAGCAGGGACCAGGGGGAAAACCAAGAGTGTGAAACCTGGGATGCTGTGGCCGAAGGAGCTGCCAGCAGCTCAGACCAAGGGAACCTGCGGGTGTGGGTGCTGCAGTGTCTGCTCCCAGCCCCAGCCTGGCAGGGGCCGGATCATCCCCAGGTGCTTAAGCACCCATTTATACCGAGGAGGAGAGAGGCTGCATTATGATGGGGAGCTGGAGGTTTCACTTCACCGGTATTAAAATGTCCTCTGAATTTCTAAAAACCTATAAATGACAATTTCATAGCTGTGAAGCGTGGCATCCAGCACAGGGGAGTGCTATTTTCGACTGCGTGTTGACAGCTGAAGGGGAATGGATCACAGAATTAAAAACTGATTGCTGCTGCAGTCCAAGCAATCACGGCTCGATGATGCTCCTCCTGGGCACACAGGGGCCAGTCCCAGGCACCAGCACAGGCTCCCGGTGCTTTGAGAGGTCAGCTCACAGAGCAGAAAACAATTCGAAGCCAAATCACTTAGGAGAATGGGTTTAAGCATAAAGCACAAGTGTGCACAGGGAATGATTTAGGAGTGCTTTGCCCCGAAACGCATCACCGTGACGGGAGCTCGCGCTGCTCTGGAAGCTGCCTGGCTAATAAGCAAACAGCTATAAAAATAAAAACGGGCCCAACAAAGAGGAGAAAGGAGATATTCATAACTCGGAATACAAATCAGCAGCTCGGGACTGTGGAGCAGCGATGGGGGCTGGAGCAGGCAGCACCAGAAGGCCCTTCCCCGGCGCAGGGGGATGAGCAGCCGCAGCAGGAAGGAGCAGTGCCACCAAACAGCAGCAGCCTGAGTCACAGGCCCCAGGAATGTTAAATAACTGAGCTCAGCCGCGGCGCTCCTCATGCAGCACATTCCCAGCCCGGGGAGGGCTGGCTGAGCAGTTCCAGCCCCGTGGAATGCTGCTGGGCAGGGAGGAGAGGCTGCTCTGCCCACCCTGCAGCCCCCCCGCTGCCCCGGGGCTGGGGCTGGCACCTGGTGGCACAGCAGGGGCTCAGCACGAGGGGACAGGCCACCGGCACAGAGGGACAGGGTCACTGGTCACTCTGGCTTTGTGCAGCCACCTCCAGCACCGGGGCAGGGACAGCACAGAGCCCGGCAGGTGACAGCCAGCGTGGGGACAAAAGAGACCCTGGTGTGGTGGTGTGCAGCAACAACAGGCTCAGTCATGGAATCATCACAGGATTCCACAGTGGCCTGGGCTAGGAGGAACCTGAAATCCCCCCCAGTGCCAGCCCTGCCCTGGCAGGGACACCTCCCACTGCCCCAGGTGCTCCCAGCCCCAATGTCCAGCCTGGCCTGGGGCACTGCCAGGGATCCCACTGCTCTGGGCACCCTGTGCCAGCCCTGCCCACCCTCAACCTTCCCTATTTCAAGGTGAAGCAGCTGCCTACATTTGCCATCAGCACCAGGGTGGGTGTTGGAGGAGGATGCTGCTCAACCCATCCCACACAGAGAGGGCTGAGGGCAGAGGCTCGGGAGGAGCCCCCGGGGCACCGAGCCCCCCGTGCCCCCAGCCCAGCACCGCAGGCCCAGGGCTGCAAAAAGCAAAGGAGCCCCACAGTGCAGAGTATCCAGCTAAAAAGGTGTAAATGGCCATGCAAAGCCCTGTCAGAGCTGCAGGCAGCCCAGGCGGCGCCAAGAGGCAATCCCGCGTTCCCGAGCTCGCTGCACGAGGCATTAGAAAGGTCACTATTTCTGAAATCGGGATCTTTACAAATAAACACATTTGCCGAGGCCTGGGTGAGTCATGCCAGAGCGGAGCACAGAGCATTTCCACCCTAATGCTCCTGACAGGCCGGGAGCAGGGAGATCTTTTCATGTTTACAGTTCATCAATAGTTATTACAGCTGCACAGTCAATCTTTAGAGCACATTTAGCCTGGGAGGAGGCTCGGCAGGTTGTTTTCCCCGAAAAAAAAAAAAAAGTGATATTAAATTTATTACGTTCTTCCTCTTTTATAGCAGGGATTTGAGGGTGAGCATTTGAAGTTCAAATACACGACTGCCACTCCTGCACCTGCCTCTTTTAAAACATATCCATACCTCTGTCACATCTTCCTGGCATAAATGTTTGAAGTTTTCAGCTGATGTGCTAAAAGGGCCTCGATCCATCACAGCCTGTTTGTCCCGGGGAGTGCAGTGGGCACCGTGCCGCCGCCGCTGCTGAGGGAGGGAGGGAGGTGCCGGCATCCCCAGCCCCGCTCGGCTCCCCGGCCGGGGCTGCGGGGCCGGGCCGGCCCGGGGGAGGCAGCGCAGCCGGATTTAGCTGCTGCCTGCCCGGAGGCAGCGCCGCCCCCGCTCCATCTGCGGGAGGGAAGCGGCCCCGGGGAGCGGCTCCAACGCCCCAGATGGGGAGAGCGACATTCGGGAGTAGCACCAGAGCCTCACTGCCGGCTTTTCTTGGGAGAACAAGGAGGAACTCTCCCGCAGACCGAGCATCGGGAGAGAACTTTGCTGCTGAGGGAGGGAGCGACGCCAACCTCGTCTTCCCCATCCCAGAGATAAAAGCTGAACGTTCGAGCTGCCCAGAGCCCTGCCCTGCCCTGCCCTGCCCTGCCCTGCCCTGCCCTGCCCTGCGTGTCTGGGAGCGCTGCTCTGCAGCCCGGGCACCGACAGGGACAGGGATGGGACAGGGGCACGGACAGGGGCAGGGACAGGGGCAGGGACAGGGGCAGGGACAGGGGCAGGGACAGGGGCAGGGATGGGACAGGGACAGGGGCAGGGGCAGGGACAGGGACAGGGGCAGGGGCAGGGACAGGGACAGGGACAGGGACAGGGGCAGGGATGGGACAGGGACAGGGGCAGGGGCAGGGACAGGGACAGGGACAGGGACAGGGGCAGGGATGGGACAGGGACAGGGGCAGGGGCAGGGACAGGGACAGGGGCAGGGGCAGGGACAGGGACAGGGACAGGGACAGGGATGGGACAGGGGCAGGGACAGGGACAGGGATGGGACAGGGACAGGGACAGGGGCAGGGACAGGGATGGGACAGGGGCAGGGGCAGGGACAGGGACAGGGACAGGGACAGGGACAGGGACAGGGACAGGGGCAGGGACAGGGATGGGACAGGGGCAGGGACAGGGACAGGGATGGGACAGGGACAGGGACAGGGAGGCTGCACCTGGTCCATCTCACACCCCTTTGGGATTTGAGAGCACCCCAAGCCCCCAGCACAGGGCAGCCAGCTGCTGCAGGCCCCCGAAGCACTCCCCTGCCTCAGGGGCTCTTTTATCTCTGTGGTGTCCCTGCCCACGCCGGGCAGCACCCTGCTCCTGCCTGCCAAGCTGCTCCTCTGGGCTCAGAGCTGGGCAAGCTGCCTCATGGCCCCTGAGCCACTCACAGCATCACCCTGGCCACTGAACAGCCTCACCTTCCCAAACCCGGCTCAAAGCACAAAATGCTTTGCTGGAAAAAAAATCTGAGTTTTGAACAGCCCCAGGTCGGTCTGGCCCTGCCATTCCAAACACCAAACAACCTCAGCCCCCATGGCCCTGGCACAGGGTGCCCAGAGCAGCTGTGGCTGCCCCTGCACCCCTGGCAGTGCCCCAGGCCAGGCTGGGCACTGGGGCTGGGAGCACCTGGGGCAGTGGGAGGTGTCCCTGCCAGGGCAGGGGTGGCACTGAGTATCTTGAAGGTCCCTCCCAGCCCAGAGCATTCCACAGCTCCGTGATTCTGTGATCCCCGACGGGCAGGGCGGCACTGGAGATGCAGATCCCGAGCATCTGCTGGCTCCGGTGCCCAGCTGGGGCCGCGCCGAGCCGGGGCTCTCACACAGCCCCGGAGCAGGAGGGAGGTGACGCTGCTGCCACAGCCCGGCCAGCGCGGCTCGGCCCCGCCCCGGGAACAGCTCCGGGCTGCGGCGGGGACGCTCCGCTTCTCCCGTTTGGTGGGAATCTCCTCCATCCCGAGGGGCAGATCTGCTCAAACTGACACCGCCAGTCATCCCCGCAGGGCGGCTGAGCTCCTGCCCTTGCCCGGCCCTGCCGAGGGCACGGGCGGTGCCACCCGCCCCACACCGCCGCTGGCCCCACACCGCAGCTGGCCCCACACCGCCGCTGGCCCCACGGCCCCACAGCCCCACAGCCCCACAGCCCCGCAGCCCCACAGCCCCGCAGCCCCACAGCCCCACAGCCCCACAGCCCCACAGCCCCGCGGCTGCCCCGGGCACGGGGGGGCCGCTCCCAGCGCGGTCCCGGTGCCCCCGGCCCCCCCGAGCGGTGCCGGCAGACGGGGCGCAGGGCCGGGGGCGGAGGCGCGTCTGTCTCGCAGCTCAGCCGCGCTGAGCCGGCACCGGCACCGGCACCGGCACCGGCACCGGCAGCGGCAGCGCAGCCGCCCGGTCCCGGCGGCGGGGAGGCACCGGAGCTCGGCCCCGCGGGGACGGGCTGAGCCCCCGGGAGCCGCTGCGGGCTGGGGGGGGCGGCAGCAGCGGGAATTGGGGCAGGCTGGGGCCGTAGGGCACATTTATTGGTGTTATACACACATTTAATGTGTGTTATGTACACATTTAGCGGTGTTATGTACACATTTAGCGGTGTTCTATGCGATTATTTACACGGCGCACACCGCCTCCCCTCGCTGCCCTGGCCGGGCCCTCGCTGATGGAGGCAGAAGCCGAAGCCGCGGCTGCTGCTCCTCCCCGGCGGAGAGCTCTCACACCCGCTGCGGCTTTTCCTGCTGCCCCTGCACGGCGCGATCGCTCTGATCCTTCCCCAGCCCCTCACGCTGGGGGGAAGGCCAAAGATTGATGTGCAGAGAGCTTTGATCGGCGGCTGGAGCGCGACAAGAGACGCTCCCGGCACCGGGACAAGGAGCCCGGGGGCTGCGGGGCGCTCCCAGCCCCGGGGCGGGCAGGGGGCTCAGCCCGGGCCCCTCCGGAGCGCTCCCCGCTGCCAGCCCGGCACAGCCCGGCACGGCACGGCCCGGCACGGCACGGCACGGCACGGCCCGGCACGGCACGGCACGGCACGGCACGGCCCGGCACGGCCCGGCACGGCACGGCACGGCACTCCCAGCTGCGGGCTGAGCGAGGCCGCTCGGGCGAACGGAGGATTTGGCAGGGCTGCCCAGCATCCCGCAGAAGGACAAGGGCTGTCTCAGCTGGCCGGGCTGAGGCGGGGATGGCCGCGGGAGGTGACAGCCTGCCTCGCCGGGTGACAGTGACCTTTCCCGGGCTGGCCGGCTGGGGCAGGAGGCCCCCGGGGAAGGTGCAGCCCCTGCAGCGCTGTGCGATGCAATCGGGGATGCTGAGGGGGCACACGCAGCTGCGAGGAGTTGAACACCGGGCTGAGCACCACCGGCCTGGCCTGAAGGGTTCCTGTCCCCTGTCAGGAAGGAGCCCAGCCTCTCCAGGGAGACGGAGGTGCCACCTCTGGGCCAGGGAAGTTCAGGGTATGAGCTGCTGAGGGCAGTGCCAGCAGCACAGGCCAGGGCTGGTTTTGGTGAGGTAGATCAGGCACACCCCAGAGGGTCATGGCCTGCTGGCAGTGCCTCTGCAGTGCTCCCCCCTCCCTGTGATCCCAGGCACGGACTGAGGTTAAAAGTGTAATTAGGGGACAATTACCAGAACACGGGTGAAATTGGAGATGTGGCCAACTGAAACGCGTGGGCACAAATGTCCCCCTCAAACACCACCCTTGGCCACTGCTCACACTGCCCAGGCCCCACGGGATGCACCAGCCGTGCCAACACCCCCGAGAGTGCCCAGCGCCCCCCACAAAGGCTGGGAGGTCCCTTGTCCCCCCTTGTCCCTGTCCCCACCCCGGGGCTCCTGTCCACCCTCATTCTCCTCCTTCAGGACAAACCTCTGGGCCAGCAGAGCCCCAGGGAGGGTGGCAGGATGGCACAGGGGCTGGCCTGCCCCAAACCTGCCCCAAACCTGCCCCAAACCTGCCCCAAACCTGCCCCAAACCTGCCCCAAACCTGCCCAAACCTGCCCCAACCCTGCCCAAACCTGCCCCAACCCTGCCCCAAACCTGCCCAAACCTGCCCAAACCTGCCCAAACCTGCCCACTGCCCACCCTGGCACTCCCCCAGGGCTGTCTGATCCAACACCACCGATCCCAAGGGCCTGCACAGGAAGGGCCCAGCCTCTCTCTGCTGCCCAGCAGCACAGGATTTGTCTTTACTTCGTGGTGTCAGGAGACAGGAACCAGGCGGTATCTGAGCAAACCACCCCCCCCGGCACTGCCCAGCAGCTCCTCCCTGCTCTCCCTGCGGGGGCTGTGGAAACCCCGAGGTGAGCAGCCCCAGGGGGGTGAGAGGAGCCCGGGGCTCCTGGCACACCTCAAAGGGACCGAGAGCCCACTGCAAGACACCCTCCACTCCTCCTCCTCTGGGCTAGAGACCACAGAACACGAGAATGGGCTCCCAAATGGTTGGGAAGGGAGCAGAAGACACGGGACAGCTCACACAGCACACCCTGGCCTGTTCATGCTGAGGTCACTCCCGCACCTCTGCAGGTGAAGCCGGGAACGGCAGCATTGGAACCAGAGCGTTGCACAGCACCGCGGGCTGGCCCAGCCGGGGCAGGGCGGCGATTCCCGGGGTGTGTGCCCGGTCCCGCCGCCCCTCCCCGCACAGCCCGCGTGGGACCGCGCAGAGCCGGCGGCTCCCGGCTCCAAACCCCGAGGAGAGCCCCAAAACCCCCGGAGCGGAGCCCATCGGCCACAGCAAACCCACCCGGGAACCCCCAGCGGGGCCGTGAGACCCCCCAGCTCCCCACACCCAGCACCAACCCAAAACGCACCCGGCAGCTTCGGGTGATTCCCCTCCGAGGGTCGCTTGAGAGGCTGAAGCGGGCTGGGGGGCTTGGAGCCCGGCTGCAGCCCCCGGGAAAGGGCGAGAGCAGCGGGCAGGACCCTCCCCACACCCTCCCCAACCCCCTGGGGCGCTTTGCAGGGATCAGGACACGCCGGACACGGGCCGGCCCCTCTCCCCTCCGAGCCGGCCCAGCCCCGGCGCTGCCCCGTCAGTGACCGCGGGTGCCCGGCCGCCGCTCCTGCCCGCAGGTGGGGCAGGGAAGGACCCTCTGCCCAGCGGGACCCTCGGGCAGCAGCCGAGCCACCCCCCCGCACTGCCGGATCAGCGCGTTTACATAATTTTATATAAATTTATATAAGAACATCTCTGCTTTTCCCGAAGAAGGAGGTTAGGGTCTGTTTGTGAAGTGCACGCTGCCTTCACTGAAAATCCATGGTGGAACCCAGGCCAGGAACCGCGGAGAGGCCGGAGCGCCGATGAGCGCCGGGCTGCCTCCCCTCGGCTCATCCCAGGGAGCAGAGGTGCGGGGTCTGCACACCCGGCCTGTCCCCCGGGGGCTGAGCCAGCGGGCACGGGGGGCATCGCCCTTCCCCGCAGCCCTGCCAGGGGAGCGCTGCCCGATCCGCCCGGCTCCGCCTTTCAGAGGGCGAAACTCCTGCCGGGGGAAGGGATTCACCCAAGGCCGCGCAGCTCCCGGCAGCGGAGCCGGCATCGCTCCCCGGCTGCTCCGGCACCGCCGGCACCTCCCGGCCGGGCCCCGCCTCGCTGGGCACCGGGGGACCCGGCCGGGGCATCCTCCCCACGGCACAGCCACCGGCGCGGGGCTCAGCCCTCCTCAGCCATCCCAGATTATTTACAGCCGGCATGGAGCCGGTGACCTTGCACGGGAAAAAAAAAAAAACAAACCCACTTGAGCCTCATTCAAATTCAGCCTTCCACCTCTATTACACGGGAAGGGCTCCGGAGATGACAGGCTCTGCACCACGCCTATGCAGCAGGAAAATGCCTCTTTCGGAGCTGTGCACAGCATACATTCTGCTCATCACGTGCTGCTGGCAGGCAGCGAGGGAGCCGGCTCTCTAAGCCGCCCCACGAGCCAGGATTCCTGCCCGGAAAACGCCGCAGCACCCCGGGAGGGTGGGTTCTGCACCCTCCGCTGCGAGCGGGGCCGGCGGCAGCCAGCTGAGGCGCAGCTCCTCCCCGGACACTCTCGGAGCAGCCGTGGAGCTGGAGGCGAGCCCGCCCGGGGCCAGGGTGCCAGCTGGCAGGGGCACGGGACCCTCGGTGTCCAAGGGATTCTCATGACTGGTGGCATCTGGCCGTGTGCCACCAGAACACGGGGCTGGAGCAGCCCGAGGGTGCAGCCAGCCTCATTTCCATCTCCATCAGAGGACAGTAATTCACTTTTATCCGGTACATCCTCCACCCAGGCAAGGCCCAGGGATTCCCTAAACCCGGGGCTGTGCCTGGGTGCTGCAGGTGGCCCCTGGCAGAGCCCAGGGCAGGGGTTTGGTGCTGGGTGGCAGCAGTGCCAGGGCTGGGCTGTCCCTGCTCAGGCTGTCCTGAGGGACAGGCTTGCTGGGTGTTCAACTGCAGCCTGGCAATCCCGTCAGGGAGCCTCAAACAGCTGACTGCCCCTCCCCACCCACATCTGCCACCTCACCTCGGCTGCCTCCCCACACCACACCACATTCTGTCTCCACCACACAGGAAAACTGATGCCTCCCAGCCCTCAGGTAACAAAGAGCAAACACCCCCTTCCCACCAGCTCCCCAAACCTGCCTGGCTGCACAGCCCAGCCCTGCCACCCCCATGCCCCCCAGCCCAGGGTGCCAGCCCCCATCCGTGCACCCCTGCCCGCTGCTGCCGTCCCTGGGCTCTCCTCATGGGCACCCTGGGGCAGAGCCATGGCTGGGGGCATCGTGGGGAGCCATGCCAGGGGTGCCGGGCCACTGGGCAGGGTGGGCAGTGTGGGCAGTGTGGGCAGGGCGGGCAGGGTGGGCAGTGTGGGCAGGGTGGGCAGTGTGGGCAGTGTGGTCAGGGTGGGCAGTGTGGTCAGTGTGGGCAGGGTGGGCAGGGTGGTCAGTGTGGTCAGTGTGGGCAGTGTGGGCAGGGTGGGCAGTGTGAGCAGGGTGGTCAGTGTGGGCAGGGTGGTCAGTGTGGTCAGTGTGGGCAGTGTGGGCAGGGTGGGCAGGGTGGGCAGCGTGGGCAGGGTGGGCAGTGTGGGCAGGGTGGGCAGTGTGGTCAGGGTGGGCAGTGTGGGCAGGGTGGGCAGGGTGGGCAGTGTGGGCAGGGTGGGCAGTGTGGGCAGTGTGGGCAGCGTGGTCAGTGTGGGCAGGGTGGGCAGGGTGGGCAGTGTGGGCAGTGTGGGCAGTGTGGGCAGTGTGGTCAGTGTGGGCAGCGTGGTCAGTGTGGGCAGTGTGGTCAGTGTGGTCAGTGTGGTCAGTGTGGGCAGGGTGGGCAGTGTGGGCAGTGTGGTCAGTGTGGGCAGGGTGGGCAGCGTGGTCAGTGTGGTCAGTGTGGGCAGTGTGGGCAGTGTGGGCAGTGTGGGCAGTGTGGGCAGCATGGTCAGCGTGGTCAGTGTGGGCAGGGTGGGCAGTGTGGTCAGGGTGGGCAGTGTGGGCAGTGTGGTCAGTGTGGGCAGTGTGGGCAGTGTGGGCAGTGTGGGCAGGGTGGGCAGTGTGGGCAGCATGGTCAGCGTGGGCAGGGTGGTCAGTGTGGTCAGTGTGGGCAGTGTGGGCAGTGTGGTCAGTGTGGTCAGTGTGGGCAGTGTGGGCAGTGTGGGCAGGATGGTCAGTGTGGTCAGGGTGGGCAGTGTGGGCAGCATGGTCAGCGTGGGCAGGGTGGTCAGCGTGGTCAGTGTGGTCAGCGGGGCCGTGGAGGGCAGCCTGGCAGCCCCAGCCTGGCAGCCCCAGCCCTGGCACGAGCAGGGGCACGCTGGGTGGTGCTGAGGATCTGTCAGACACTGGCCAGACACAGGAACAGGATGAGCAGCTCCTTCCATCCCTGCCCGTAATGAGTGGCGAGGAAAAGTGCTCCATCATGGGTGATTGCAATCTCGGGGACATTTGCTTGGCGCTTTTAAAAATTAAAGATAATAACTTTCTAACAGAAACAATCCTGCTGTCACCTTGGGGAAATTCTCTGCTTGGCCTCACTCAGAGGCCTGAGAGGAGCTGGAGTGGGGGAAGAGCTGGTGCCTGGCCAGGGCAGCCGCCTCCAGGCCGGTTTAATCCCTTCACTGCCACCCAGCTCAGCTCAGCCAGCCAAAACCAGCAGGGACAGAACCAACAGGGAAAATGGAAACTCAGGAGGGAAACTGAAAAAAAAAAAAAATGGAAACTGAAAAAAAAAAATAAATGGAAACTTCCCTGCACCTCACACCCTGCCGGGCCTGCTGGAAAGGGGAATGGGAACTTGAATGAAAAAATTAAAAACCAGGGACTCTGATGTGGGAAGCAGCAGGCCACACACAAGTGGCTGACGGGAGAAGCCGATGGGATCAGTTAAAATAAACCTGCAATAAACCCGAGAGGTCAAGGCAAAACAGGGAGGAACTCCTCAGCTGTGTTGGAAGGAGCTCTCCTGGCGTGTGAACCACGGCTGGCTCACCGTGGTGTAACTGCCAGTCACAGAGCAGCAGTGACACTGCTCATCCATCCATCAGACACCTCTGCTCTGTACCTGCAGGCAAACGGGCTCCTGCACCCTGCACCCTGCACCCTGCACCCTGCACCCTGCACCCTGCACCCTGCACCCTGCACCCTGCACCCTGCACCCTGCACCCTGCACCCTGCACCCTGCAGGGCTGGGGGTGCTGAGCGGGGGTGCTGCGGGTGCTGAGCAGCGGCTGCAGGGTGCAAACACGGAATGGGAGCACTCCCTCCCAGGAGCACTCACAGAACAGGCTGAGAAGGCTCCTGAAGGGCTCAAACGGATTTTAATAAACCTTGGCGTTCTGCTGGGTTTCTAGAAGACGGGAGGAGCTGGCTGAGTGCCAGCAGCGATGCGCTGGGCAATGGCAGGAGCCGCGTCCCCAGCGCCGCCCATGGGGAGCAGGGGCGGGAACGGAGGAGGAGGCAAATGTCAAACAGCCTCGTGGAAAACAGATTCATCCAACTCCTTACAGTTTTTGATACAGTCACAAACTCGGGTGATAAAGGGAGTCAGTAGCACAGTGCATTTAAGAGCTGCACGGTGTGTTTGGTTTGGCTCTCCTGAGAAAGCTGCAGAGCTGTGCTGTGCAGGACCAGCAGCGCTGCTCTGTCGGGGCTGGGAGCTCAGAGACAGCCCCGCCAGCCAAGGGGGGTTCCTGCACCCACACCTTTACTGGGAGTTTGGAATAAAACATGAAATAACTGGGGTAAAACAGGGAAAGGGCAGAGACAAGACTGACGGGGATATTGGTGAGTGAGGGGCTGGGTCAGGCAGGTTGGGCAGCTCGGTGCCTCGGGCTCATCCAGCCCTGGCCTTCTCTCTACAGCCCCAGGGATCAGGGGTGAGGAACCAGGAGAGCACGTTCCAGTTCGGGGGGGGAGATGCTGCTCAGCCCCGCCGGGTGGGCTGGGGGTCCCCCCAGCCTGGAGCCCCCCGTGAGGGGCTCGGTGCCAGGCAGGCTCACAGCAGCAGAGCAGGGACAAGCAGCCCACGTGGCTGCAGGAGACCCGGGCACCAGGGATTGTTTCTTGTGCTCAAGGGGAGTCTGAGGAGCTCAGGAGCTCTCCCCTGGAACCCCCAGCCCCACCACCCTCGGGTGACCATCACCCACCACTGAGCCACGCAGGAGCTGCAGGTCGGGTGTAGAAAGGCCTGGGCAGGGTCCCAGGGCGGTGGGATCAGCTGGTGGTACCTGCAGCACTGTGTGCAAATCCAGGCAGGATCACCCCAAAAACCAGCCCTGAGAGCTCCCCAGGCTCAGCTGGGAGGGACTGCTGGGCAAAGGCTGTGCTGGGGCTGCTCTGGGGCTGCTCTGGGGGACACTGGAGGGGCCAGGGTGGGCCCGAGGGGGGCAGCTCAGCCGAAGGACAGCTCTGGGACACAAGGTGTCTGTGTCCCCTGCAAAACACCCCCCAGCCCGCCCCAGAGGAACGCAGGGTGCTGAGCATCCTCTGAGGGAGGCAGGCAGAGCAGCGCTTGGCCTCCTCCAGAAATGACAGAGCACTTTATTCTGATGAGGGAAATGAAGGAGGGAAGGAAAAGTACCACAGCGCCTTAAAATATGGTATTTTGAGCAGCCTCGGCCAAATCCTCCTGCTCCTCCTGCCTGCTTCACATCCGCATGATGCCATGGAGCCGGTCCCAATCTACACCACGCAGCGGGGAGGACACCGAGCCTCCCTGCATTTAATGATGCTGCATTTAATGATGCTGAATTTAATTAAGTTTGATGAAAACCAAAGTTCTGTTACTTTCCTGGAAGCACCACCGGCCTAGGCAGCTATTTCCCAGCTCCAGCTCTCTCCCCAAAGCGCCGTGCCCTCCCTCCCCTCCCCACACACCAGGCACGGAGGGGAACGAGCGGCGCCGGAGCGGCCGCGGGGGACAGGCGCTGCCCGGCGCCGGTGACACCTGAGCCGGACGCACCAGGGGACACCTGCCCGGCGGTCACCCGCCGTAAAAACACCGATCGGGACGCGAACGCCGCGGCTGCCGGCAGCCCGGGAACACCTGCCCGGGCTCCAGCTCTTGAGTCAAGCGCTAATTTGTGTTTCCCAGCGTGGGTGGCTCTCTGCGGCGGCTCCATTCAGGATTTATCCGCTCTCGCCGCTGGGCTTGTGACGCTCACGCGGTGCGCGGCTCCCACGCAGGCGCTGCGCCGGGACCGCCGGGGATGCTCGGAGCTCACGTCGGGCAGCGCCGGCGGAGCCGCGGGGGCTCCACGCGCGATCCCTCCCTCCCCACCCGCGCCCAGCCCCCGCTGCCGGCGGAGAGCTCGGGGCCGAGGCGGCTCCCGGGGGGCAGGGAGCTCTGCCGGGCGCTCGGAGCGTCCTCGCACCGCAGGAGAGGCGGCCCCTGCGGCAGAGCCGCCCCGGGGCTGGAGGGAGCCCTGTCCCCGCTCGGGGCCCGGCACGGCCAGCGCAGGGAGCGGCCAGGCCCCGAGCAGCGATGGCACCGCGCCTGCCGCGTGTAACAGGTGCGGGGCTCTGCCCGCGGCGCTGCCCGCCCCGGGGGGCTCCTCGGCCCCCGCCCCGGCTCCGTCCTGCCCCGCACGCCTCGGCTGCGGGGAGTTCTCCCTTCCCCGCACCGCGCTGGTTCCCGGCCTGCGGGGCACCGGCTCCTGCGGAACTCGGGGAGGTGGCAGGGAGCGCCAGCACCGTCACTGCCCCGTGTGCTCCCCCCGGGCACAGGATGGGACCCTGCCCGTGCCTGCCGGGGCGCTGCGGGCCCCACTGCCACCCCCGCTGTCAGCCCCACTGTCACCCTGGTGCCACCCCCACTGCCACCCCCGCTGCCACCCCTGCAGCCCCACTGCCACCCCCGCTGTCAGCCCCACTGCCACCCCCGCTGTCAGCCCCACTGCCAGCCCCGCAGCCCCACTGTCACCCCTGGTACCACCCCCTCTGCCACCTCCGCTGTCACGCCCGCTGTCACCCCCGGTGCCACCCCCGGTGCCACGCTCGGTGCCACCCCCGCTGTCACCCCCGCAGCCCCGCCGGGCACACCGGGGCTGGCCCAGCCCGTGCCCCGCACGAGGCCCCTGGCGGTGCCGCGGGTACGGGCCGAGCCCCGCACGGCTCCCACGCCCGCTCCCGCTCCCACTCCCACTCCCACTCCCGCTCCCACTCCCACTCCCACTCCCACTCCCACTCCCGCTCCCACTCCCACTCCCACTCCCGCTCCCGCTCCCGCTCCAGCAGCTCCCGGAGCAGCAGCGCGGGCTGGATGTGGCACAGGGAGTGCTGAGCCCACGCCCTGCTGCTCCCAGCCCCGTGCCCGGGCTCGGGCTGCTGGGATCCAGCCCTGAGCTCTGCCCTGGCACTGCCAGGCCCTTTCCCGGCGAGCTGTGCCCAGGGCAGCGGGGCCTCTGCCTCCTCCCGAGGCAGTGATTGATCACACTGAGGGAAACATAAAACATTGGCGGGGAAAAAAATACAGGTAGCAAAGCGAACAATTTTGGAAATTACTCATGCCTCCAGCAATCCCATCTTTCACATCCCTGGCTCTGCCTCCTTGGCTCGCTCAGCCCAAGAGGGGAGACAGATTATCTCAAATTATTTATTATGGAATTAGAGCATGATCCAAACCCTCCCTGAATCAATAAGGAAGCTCTGACTGACTTCACCGCGTCCAGGACCGAGCCCCAGAGCAGGCAGGGTATTTCTGCATCCCCGGCCGTGACTCACCGAGAACTTTCCAAGGTGCAGGAGCAGCTCAGCGCCCCGGCTGGCCTGCCCCCAGCGCCGGCGGGGCCGCGGCCGGCCCGGGGCACTGTGGCACCGCCAGGCCGGGGTGGCCTGAGCACACCGGGCACCGCCGCTGCCGCTCGGTGCCCGAGTTGGGCCCGGGGTGCTGCCCTCGGCCATTTTTTGCTGCGCAGGTGCCAGCACCTGGCTCTGTCAGAGCTCGTGTTTAACCACAGCCCGTGGGTGCTCAGGGACACCCCGGCCGGCAGCTTTGGGGTAAAACTGCCCCAAACGCTGGCCTGAGCTGCAGGAGGGCGGCAGCTGCCGGGGCCTGGCCAGCCCGGCCCCCCTGCGGGAGGGGAGCGGCGGCGAGGCCGGGCGGGGAGAGCGCGGCCGTGGGGCAGCCGAGCTGGGGCAGCCCCACCGCGGGACCGCCCGGCCCCGGGGGGCCAGGGACGAGCTGCGGTGGGGCAGAGCGGCCCCCCTGGCCCCGCTGCGCTGCTCGGAGATGAGAGCGCCGGCTGCGCTGGGTTTCCCCCTGGTGACAGGGACGGGAGCCTCGGAGAGGGGCGGCAGCCGCGGCCTCTCGCTCACCCCCGTTCCCGATCAGAGCAGGGACCTGTGGCCCCTCAGCCCGGAGCTCCCCGGGAGGGCACAGCGCCTCTGCCGCCGCCGGCGCCGCTGCCCGGCGCGGGGGGAGCCCGCAGAGCCGCTCCCCCCCGGCCCGCGGAGGTTCCGCCTCGGTGCCGCCGCGAGTGCCCGCGGAGGGGTGCGGAAAGCGGCGGCGGGGAGCGGCGGGGCCCGGCCGGGGCCGGCGGGGATGCTCGGATGGCCGGGGGATGCTCGGATGGCCGGGGGATGCGCAGCTCGCCGGGGGCCCGGATCTGGGGTGGGGGGGTCCCGCGATGCAACCCTTCCCCCGAAGTTTTGGGGCCGCGGGGGTCGGTACCTTCCAGGCAGCACGTCCTCCAGAGCCCCGAGTGGGTCATCACCTCCTCGTTCTTGCGGCTCGTGTCGTTGTCGCTCATGGACTTAGTCCTGCACACGCCGCGCGAGTAGAGCCAGTAGTCGGTGCCCACGGCGATGGTCATCAGGCTGAAGGCTGCGAAGGCTCCCACCGTGGTGACGAGCATCTGGACGCCTCTGTCACACATCCTCATGCTGCTTCATCCTCCGGCGGCGGCTCGCAGGGGAAGGGCCGGCGCCGCCGCCCGCCGCCCGCCGCCTCATGCCCCCGCGGCCGGCGGAGCGCCGGGCCCCCGCGGCGGCGCGGAGCGGGGCGGCCCGGCCCCGGGGAGCCCGGCAGGCATGGCCCGAGCGCGGCCCGCGGAGCGCAGCAGCCCAGCCCGGCGGAGCGGCTCCGCCGTGCGCTCCCGCCGCCTCTCCCGGCGCCTCCCCCGCGCCGCCCGGCCAAGGCAGCGGCGGGGGGCGGCGGGGGCGGGGGGCAGCGGGGGGCGGGACCCGCGGGGGGCTGCGCCGCCGGGACGCCGCCCCCCGCCCGCTCCGAACGGCCGGCGGAGGGGGACGGCCACCGGCACCGGGGGGGAACCGGCACCGGGAGGGGAAACCCACCCCGGGGTGCCGGGACTGGGCGGGGACCGCGGCCGCGACTGCCCCGGGAACCCCGGGAACCCCGGGAACCCCACCCCGGGGTGCCGGGACCGGGAGTGCCCCGGGGGGCGGGAGAGGGGCCCTACACGAACACCCGGACCGGGCGGGGGGACCCCACCGCTGGGGACCGGCACCGAGCGGGGACAGGGGCACCGAGATCACCCCCCGGGATTCCGGGACCGGCCCGGGACTGTCCTGGGACATGGATGGGGTGGGAGCCCCCTCGAAGCCCCAGTCACCCGTGGGGCCGCTCGGTTCCCCGACTCCCCCCAGCTCCGGCTGCTCGGTGCCTGAGCACCGGTACCGGTACCGGGCGGCACCCGGGACACGGGGCTGGGGCCGCACACCCCCCCAGCAGAGCCCAGGGAGGGCACATCACCGGGCAAAGCTGGCACGGAGCTGCCCCTGCCCCGGGGCTCGCCCCCTGCCCGGAGCCGGCTCAGCCCGAACATCCCTCGTACCCACACGCCTCTCCTGCAGCATTCCCAGCATTAACCCCCCTGCCCTCGCCCTCTCCGCTGTCTCCTCATCTCCCTGAAACATCCCTCAGCCGCTTGGATGAGCCCATGACTCATGCGACCTTTCCAGCAAGCCCTAGAACACACTCACCTCTGGAATTCACGGTCCTGGGAGGGCCGCGGTGAGACGGGGAAGCGAATGATTTCCACGGTGGCGTGTGCTCGCTTCCCCAGCCCTCATCTGCATGCACTCAAACGGAAATACTCGTTATTTACTCCCAAAAGGCAAACAGAGAATTATGAAGGTGCTGAGAAATTAAGAAGGCGAACATTAAGTAGCTCCTGGACCTGAAGTCCCGGTTGGTGCCGCTGCCCGGGCAGGGCGCGCTGATCGCTGCCCCGCCGCGCTCCGCGCTGGCTCCGGGCTGCGGATCCCCCCGGTCCATGCCCTGCCTCCCCGCGGGCCCGTGCCTGGCTCCCCGCTCGGGCTGGAGGCGGCGCAGCGCTGCCCGGCCTCTCCGGGCTCTCTGCTCTCTCTCCTGCTCCGCCGCGGTTCCGTCTGCGGAGCGGCAGCGCCGAGCCGGGGGGCGACAGGGCCCTCCGAGCACTGCGGGGATGGGGGCACAGGGGCCGGGGTCGGCAGCACCCCCCTGCCCGCCCGGCAGCACAGGGGGGCTTCCCGTGCGTGTTTTGAGGAGGGGTTGTGGCTGCTGGGTGTTGGGGAGAGCTGCTGGCAGAGGGACCCCAGGGCACAGCCTGGGGGCACAGCCTTGGGTCACAGCCTGGGGTCACAGCCTGGGGTCACAGCCTGGTGCCACAGCCTGGGGTCACAGCCTGGTGCCACAGCCTGGGGGCACAGCCTGGTGCCACAGCCTGGTGCCACAGCCTGGGGTCACAGCCTGGTGCCACAGCCTGGGGTCACAGCCTGGGGGCACAGCCTGGTGTCACAGCCTGGTGCCACAGCCTGGGGTCACAGCCTGGTGCCACAGCCTGGTGCCACAGCCTGGTGCCACAGCCTGGGGGCACAGCCTGGTGCCACAGCCTGGTGCCACAGCCTGGGGGCACAGCCTGGGGTCACAGTCTGGTGTCACAGCCTGGGGTCACAGCCTGGGGTCACAGCCTGGGGTCACAGCCTGGTGCCACAGCCTGGGGTCACAGCCTGGGGTCACAGCCTGGGGTCACAGCCTGGTGCCACAGCCTGGTGTCACAGCCTGGTGTCACAGCCTGGGGTCACAGCCTGGGGTCACAGCCTGGTGCCACAGCCTGGTGTCACCAGGATGAGCCCTGGGCACGGCTGCACTGGGACCCTGCTCACAGAGTCACAGAGTCACAGAGCCACAGAAGCCCAGAATGGTTTGGGCTGTGAGGAATCTTAAATCCCATCCAGTGTATCACCCCTGCCATGGGCAGGGACACCTTCCACCATCCCAGGCTGCTCCAAGCCCCATCCAACCTCACTTTGGGCACTGCCAGGGCTGCAGGGGCAGCCCCAGCTGCTCTGGGCACCCTGTGCCAGGGCCTGCCCACCCTCCCAGGGAAGAACTTCTTCCCAAAATCCAATATAAACCTCTCCTCTTTTAATTTAAAACCATTTCCCCCTTCTCCTGCCCGTGTAAAAAGTTGCTCCTCGTGCTTTCCCTCAGCCCCTGCTCCCGAGCCACCCCTGGGCACCACGGCTCGGAGCGCAGGGAGAGGCCAAGTTCCTGTGGGACACCTGCTCAGCCCCCCAGGTTCCTGTGGGACACCTGCTCAGCCCCCCAGGTTCCTGTGGGACACCTGCTCAGCCCCCCAAGTTCCTGTGGGACACCTGCTCAGCCCCCCAGGTTCCTGTGGGACACCTGCTCAGCCCCCCAGGTTCCTGTGGGACACCTGCTCAGCTCCCCAGGTTCCTGTGGGACACCTGCTCAGCTCCCCAGGTTCCTGTGGGACACCTGCTCAGCTCCCCAGGTTCCTGTGGGACACCTGCTCAGCCCCCCAGGTTCCTGTGGGACACCTGCTCAGCTCCCACCCTGCCTCCCCCGCCGCCCCTGCCCTCCCCCCGCCGGCAGCCTGACGCCAGCACCCTGCCCGGCCCCCGGCCCGCGCAGAGGCTGCAAAGATATCTCCCACCCACAGCTGAGGGGCTGCAAATTGCCTTGCGAGTGGGGGATTTTGCAGCCTTAATTGTGTTATTTTAACACAGCGTGTGTAGGTGTGAGCAGAGTGCACATGCACCGTTTCCTAGGCTGTGAACAAAGGCAGCTCCGGCAGAAGCAGAGTCCGTGTCCCGCCGTGCTGGCCCCTGTGGGGCCGGGGGTGGGGACAGCCCTGCCCAGCCCTGCTCCCCTCTGGCTGCTCCCTGAGCGCAGTGTCAGCTCCAGGAGCGAGCTGGCAGCTCTGGCCTCCCAGGGGCTCGCTGAGCTTTGGCACCAATGAGGATTTGGTGGCCTTGGCACCCTGCTCTGCCACTGCAGGGTCACAGCCTGGCCCCCTGCCCGGGGCAGCCTGGGCTCCTCCAGCTCCATCACCTCTCCCTCTTCCCTGCCTTGCCCACATCATCTTCCTGCTCTGCACCTGGCCCCTGCTGTGCCAGGCAAAGTGGAAACCAATAAACTCTAGCCCACGCTGCAAGGACTGTACAACTCTTGCAAGGATAAAAAGTGGTCCTTGCAGGCAAAAACGTCCTAACCCGAGATCTGCTGGGCTTTGTCCTCCCAAATCCAGCGATGAAAGCTCTGCTGCATTTAAATTGGCAAAGTGACAGGAAGTAAGTAGTCAGAAATAATCCCTAGCTGGATTAGGTTTTTCCTTGAAGGAAGAGAGGCTGATCCAAGGCGAGTTTGGGTCATTAGCGATGCAGGGAGATGCTCCAGCCCTGCCTAGTCCTCTCTTCATTCCCCTGCTCCCGGGGGCTGCGAGGGGATAAGGACTCCAGAGCCTTCGGCACATGTGTTCATCCTTCCCCACTCCTACGAGGGGATTATTTATATCTGCACATGCTTTGGAAGGGCTGGCTGCAATCCACTGGCTGCAGCAGGGCTCCAGTGGCCAGGCTGGAGTGTCCCCGTGTGCTGTGCTGGGGGGTGACAGCAATGACACACGTGCCACCAGGGCAGGAGCTGCGGCCTCGCTGCAATTCCCCCCCAGCTCCGCTCTCCCTGCTGGATTTCCGACAGCTGAGTGGCAACAAAAATAGCAGGGGAGGAAGAGGAATCCATTCTGATTAAGGCTCTTTATTCTGAGCCGTGCTGGGGGAGCAGGGGTGGCCGTGTGTGGGCCAGCACCGCGCGCCTTCCGGGGCTGTGCCCACACCTGTGACGCTGCTCCAGCCTCCCCTCCCCTCCCCTCTGTGCTGGCACCTGGGCCCCCTGACACGGGGGGTCACCTCCTCTGCCAGGGAACCCGGGGCAGGACAGGGGGGAACAGCTTTGGTTTGCACCAGGGGAGGTTTCAATCGGGTATCAGGGAAAATTCCTTCACGGGAAGGATTGCCAGGTGCTGGAGGCCCCAGCTGGGGGGGTTTAAAGCTGTGTGGATGTGGCACAGGGACACGGGTTGTGGTGACCTTGGCAGTGCTGGAGGGGTTTAGGAGCTGTTAGATTGTGTGGATGTGGCACAGGGACACGGGTTGGTGGTGACCCTGGCAGTGCTGGAGGAACACCAGGCTCTCAGAGAGCCTTCCCACCCTGAAGGATTCCCTGATCCTTGGGTTCTCTGGGCAGACAAGGCAAGCAGAGGAACGGAAAGGGCTGGCACAGCACAGCAGGCACGGGGGCACTGCCCCAGCGCTCTCACAGCTGCTCCAGGGCCGGCAGCTCCCCAGCCCCCTGATCCCCGTGAGGGGAGCCAAGGGAATCCCTTCCCCAAGGTCAGACAGGCCCAGCCCGCCCCAGGAGCGCTCCTGCAGGGGATGGGTGAGGGCCGGACAGGAACAAAGGCTGCGGGCAGCGCAGGGAGCAAGGACAGCACAAACAGCAGCAGATTAAAGCCGTTCTGCAGTCAGGTCCAGCCGGACCACGCTGAGCCACGAGGAAAGGTTCAGCGCTGCTCCAGCTGCCACGATTTAATTGATTTGATTTAAATCCTTTGAAGGAGAAGTGGATAAGGAATAATGAGGCAAACAGGATTGTAATGCAAATGAAAGAGATGAAAGATGGCTTCGGGGAGACGCTCTGAAGGTCAGCGCCCAGCGCGGAGCCGCTCCCGGTCACTCGGTCCGACATTAATGAGGCTGCGCTCCCCCGGCTGCTTTGATGGATGGGGGAGGGAGCAGGAGGCGAGCACCGGGATGTCCGGCCTTTAATCCCCTCGCCCGGGGCAGCCGATCCCTCCCGGCCGCGGGGAGGGTTGTACCTGCCTGCCGCCGCTCCCGCTGCCCGTGTCACGCTGGGTAAGCAGACTTCCTAATCGGGTTTCTCCAGATACTCCAATGGAGGCTCCGGCTTCAGAATTAATTAACTTCACTATCAAAAGCTGAGTCATTTGTCACAATGGTTTTGTCATTAGCTCCCGTAATTAAGGAAAGTGTCACAAAACCAAATGTTTCACTTACACAAGCCGGGAGAGGGAAAGCTCCGGAGCGTTCCCAGCGTGCTGGGAAGGGGCACAGCAGTGACCGCGGGGAGGGGCTCAGCCCGGCCCCCCAGACCCCCGCCCTGGCCTGGGAGGGCCCTCCTGGCACGGCTGGGGGGCAGGGAAGGAGCAGAGGCTGGGGGTCGGCGGGGGGAACAACCCCAGGGCTGCCCAGCCTGGAGGAGAGGCCGGGGAGTGCCAGGGCTGTGCCAGGCTGTGCCAGCACTCGCCAGGGTGTGCCGGCAGTCGCCAGGGTGTGCCAGCACTCGCCAGGGTGTGCCAGCAGTGTGCCAGGCTGTGCCAGCAGTGCCAGGATGTGCCAGCAGGGCCAGGCTGTGCCAAGTGTGCCAGACTGCCAGGATGTGCCAGCAGTGCCAGGGCCTGGCCGGGCCGGGCAGTTTTCCCACCCCCAGGAGAACTGAGGAGCTCCTGGTGACCATCAGCCACACGGGGTGGCAGAGACGAGGAGATTTCGCTGCAAGCTCATCTGCCGCCCCAGAGACAGGAGGAGAAGCGCTCCCCAACACTGCCCCGGCTCCACACGGGCACCTCCGAGCAAAGCGGAGCTCCTCGATGGAGAGGGCACCCGAGGGGCCGGGGGATCCCGCAGGGTCCCGGCCGCTGCCCCTGCCCGGCAGCGCAGCCACCCCTGCCCGCAGCCCGTGCCAGCTCCGGGGGCGCCGGGCAGAGCCCCTCCCGCAGCTCTGGGTAGCTCGTTAGTGAGTAATTAACCGAGGATACAAAGGCCGTGCCCCCTCCGCCCCCTGCCCACCCTCCCCGTGCGCTCTCCTCCTCTCCGGGATTTGCATCGGGGCAGCTCCATTCGCTGCGGATCCCCAGCTGCACCGCTGCAGCTTTTCGACCAACCCCCTGAAAATTCCCAGCATTTCCTGCTGTGCCAGGACTCGGTGGGGCCCCTCCGGGGGTCCCCGGCCCCCAGGACCCCCCTGCCCAGCCCCCGGCTCGTCCCCAGAGTCTCGCGGGCAAAGGAAGCCAAGCTCTCGGGGTTTCTTTAAAATTAAATATTTTATTTTTTCGTACATGCAGCAAATTGAATCGAGAGTATATGCCCATCTAAAAGGAGGTCTTCATGAGAACCGTTTGACAACACAGAGCAGGTAGTCTAGGATGTAGAAAAGTCATCAAATACTTGCAGGTGAAATCAAATTCACAAACACAAACTGTTCAACAATAAACATTTTCTTTTTTTTTTTTCTTTTTTTTTTTTTTTTTCCCTCCTCGCTTTAATTGCCACTTTGAATGTGATCAGAAATAAACAGCTCGGGTGACACTTCCATGCATGGAGCCAGAGGCGTGTGCTCAGCAGGCTCAGCTGCTCCTGCCACAGCACTGACGGTGTGAGCAGCGTGAGCAGCGTGAGCAGCGTGAGCAGCGTGAGCAGGCTGCAGCCCCCGGGTGCAATCCCAGCCCCGGGTGCAATCCCAGCCCCGGGTGCAATCCCAGCCCCGGGTGCAATCCCACCCCTGGGTGCAATCCCTGCCCCGGGTGCAATCCCTGCCCCGGGTGCAATCCCAGCCCCGGGTGCAATCCCACCCCTGGGTGCAATCCCTGCCCCGGGTGCAATCCCTGCCCCGGGTGCAATCCCAGCCCCGGGTGCAGTCCCACCCCTGGGTGCAATCCCTGCCCCGGGTGCAATCCCAGCCCCGGGTGCAATCCCTGCCCTGGGTGCAGTCCCACCCCTGGGTGCAATCCCAGCCCCGGGTGCAATCCCAGCCCCGGGTGCAATCCCTGCCCCGGGTGCAATCCCAGCCCCGGGTGCAATCCCACCCCTGGGGCAATCCCTGCCCCGGGTGCAGTCCCACCCCTGGGTGCAATCCCAGCCCCGGGTGCAATCCCAGCCCCGGGTGCAATCCCAGCCCCGGGTGCAATCCCAGCCCCGGGTGCAATCCCACCCCTGGGTGCAATCCCACCCCCGGGTGCAATCCCTGCCCCGGGTGCAATCCCTGCCCCGGGTGCAGTCCCAGCCCCGGGAGCAGCAGGAGCCGTGTGTCCCGTGCTCCAGCCCCCTGGGCTCCCAGCTCTGGGCTGACAAGCACCGGCGCGCAGGGACTGCCCTGCACCCGCTCACCCCGTCTCTCTGCACGGGCTGGCCACGGCACGAGCTCCTGTTTGTTATTCAGTGGGTTAAAGGGCTCCACAGCTCCTTTGGTGATGCTCTCATCGCCACAGGCTGCTCAGAGCCAGGGGACACGGGCACAGCAGCCCCAGGCAGGAGCGCAGGGCACCAGGAGCAGGGCAGGCTCTGCCCCAGCCGAGGGCTCAGCACAGCCCCGGGGGAGCTGCCCGATCCCAGGGGAACCAGCTGAGAGCCTGAACCCACTTACCTGCAGCTCTGGGGTGGAACCCAGCCGGGACAAAGCCAGGATCTGCCATCCTGTGCATGTCCTGCCTGCTCAGCCCCTCCTCTGCCCTCCCGGGCTCTGGGTGTCCCTCTGCCACAGGGGACCCCGCTGCCAGCCCCACTGAGTCCAGGTGGGACCAGACCTGGGGCCCCTCCCCTGCACCCTCAGCAGCCCCAGGCATGGATTTCCTGGGCTTTCCCCACACATCCTTGGAGCACCTGGGGTTTGGGGACCGGGGCTCTCCTGAGGCTCTCAGCTCTGAGCATCCTCCCCAGGCTCTGCTTTCCCCACCCAACAGGGAAGATGAAACCATCGAACGACAGCAAAGGGTGACTCAAGCCCTGTCACTCTGCCCTTCCTCGGAGGAGTCCACACAGACCTGGGTGTCCGTGCAGGGCCAGGCACACCCCGCTGCACCTTCCTGCAGTGGAACAGGTCAGCTGGAACCAGCCTGGGGAGGAGGGTTTGGCAGGAGGGGCAGCGCCAGGAACGCTCCAGGTACCGGTCCTGAGCAGGGGAGCTGGCACCGGCCAAGCTCTCAACCCCAAAGCTGCTCCAAACTGCCTGGTGGCACAGCCCAGCTCCCCTGCAGGTCCCTCCCAGGTGTGCTCAGCACCCCCAGGTGTGCTCAGCGCCCAGCAGTGCCCGCTCCATGCACGGGTGTCACCCCACGGACACAGCAGCTCCGAACAGGGAGGGTGTGACTGCCCCCAGAGCTCCTGCTGCCCCTCAGCCCCAGAGACCTCCCAGCAGCACCCCGGACAGAGCTGGGAGCCCCCAGAGCCACAGAGACGGAAATGAAGCACGTTCAGCACTGAAGTAACCCTGCAGCAGCAGGCTGGAGGGTGACAGCAGCACAGCGTGGTCTGCAGAGGGTGGCACGGTGCCTCTGGGATGTGCTGGGCCCAGGGAGCCTCAGCACCCCCCGAGCCCTGGGCCTCGCCTGGTGCAGAGCCCCTCCCAACCCCCCCTTCCCCCTGGATCTGGCACAATTTGCAGTTTTTCTGGGTTTGGTTTGGGTTCCTCCAGGCCAGGGCAGCACCCCAGGCCCCGGGCTCAGCTGGCACCCCCAGTGCCCTGGCTGGGTGACAGGGAGGGGACACTCATCCCCCCCAGCACTGGGACAGCGCCTCAGCCGCTGGCAGCCTGCAGTTCTCAAGGAATCAATAAAAGAAAATTATTTTTTGGAAAAATAATTTCCACAGGTAGAGTTTCGTGTTTATAAAAGATTCTACAAACTAGAATGTCCTCTGTAGAATTCCTCCTGATTGATAAAATCCCACCCACGTCCCTGGGGCCTGGAGGAATGGCTGCATCCAGCAGGACCAGTGCTGGCTCAGGAAACACCCCCGGGGTTCTGCCAACCAGCCAGGCTGGGCTGTGACGGGACTGGGGGGACAGGGACTGGGGGATGCTCACCTGGGGCTCCAGCAGCCCAACGGTCAGCCAGGGTCACCAGCTGGTGACCGAGGGCAGGGCCTGCCTGCTGCTGCCCTCTTCTGCCTTCCTCTGCCTGCTGCTGCCCATCTCTGCCTGCTGCTGCCCATCTCTGCCTGCTCCTGCCCATCTCTGCCTGCTGCTGCCCATCTCTGCCTGCTCCTGCCCTCTGCCTGCTCCTGCCCTCTGCCTGCTGCTGCCCATCTCTGCCTGCTGCTGCCCATCTCTGCCTGCTCCTGCCCTCTGCCTGCTCCTGCCCTCTGCCTGCTGCTGCCCATCTCTGCCTGCTGCTGCCCATATCTGCCTGCTCCTGCCCTCTGCCTGCTCCTGCCCATCTCTGCCTGCTGCTGCCCATCTCTGCCTGCTCCTGCCCTCTGCCTGCTCCTGTCCATCTCCCTGCTCCTGCCCTCTGCCTGCTCCTGTTCTCCTCTCCCTGCTCCTGCCCATCTCTGCCTGCTCCTGCCCTCCTCTCCCTGCTCCTGTCCTCTCCCTGCTCCTGTCCTCTCCCTGCTCCTGCCCATCTCTCCCTGCTCCTGCCCTCCTCTCCCTGCTCCTGCCCTCTCCCTGCTCCTGCCCTCTCCCTGCTCCTGCCCTCCTCTCCCTGCTCCTGCCCACCTCTCCCTGCTCCTGCCCTCTCCCTGCTCCTGCCCTCCCTGTCCACCCCCTGTCCTCTCCTTCCTGCCCCTCCTGCCCCTGCCCTCCCTCACGCCACGGCTCTGCCCCCCAAACAGCTGCTGGAATTGCCTCTTCTCATTCATATATATATTTTTAAATGATGCAGAAGGTCCTGGATTACTGGCTAAAACCCCCAGGAATTTGGTGGAAATCGGGGAAATCAAGATGTCTGTGAAATCCATGGGTTTGGAGCCTGGAAGAGAATAGCAGAGGGTGGAAAGTAGAAAAGTTTCCATTACAAATAGCCCTCAGTGCAGCCCTTTGGTCCTGGGCGTGTTTCCAGTCGCTAAACTGTAAACCAGGAATATAAATGTGTTTTGTTTTGGTAGAATATTAATATCCTTTACAGAGCTGTTACACCTCGCCAGTGTCTGTGAAAGATTTATGCGAGTGCTGACAGAGCGTATCAAAACTGCAAACTGTTCCAGATGTTACAAAAGCCCCACCTCGCACTTAGAAAAAGGTTTGCTCCCGTTTACAGGAGCTGGCACGGGAGTGGTTCGGGGTGGGGGAGAGCCGGGCCGGCCCCGGGACAATGCATCGGGAAAGGGAGGTCTAAAAGCGGATTTTTTCCCACACTGATCAAGTATACCCATGTCTCGAACAAAAGGCTCCTCTAAGACAAGCTGACACTCATCGCAAGCTTCAGCACAACGCTTTAAGCGACCGACCATGCTCAGCATTCCACGGCAGCGCTTCGGGAGCGGCTGGGTCACCGGGATCTCGGCGTCCCGCCGCGAGAACGACAGAGACCGTAGCGATTTGGGTACATTCCTGGTTAAAAACTCTACGAGTCACCAGCAACTACAGTTCCTAGGAGTAGCACTGACCGGTAACGGGCAGCCCGGGCACCTCCGGCGAGGGAAACCAAGCTAGCGAGTGGCACGGACACGGAGAGGCTCCGGGGAGAAGCGGCCGGTGTGTGCGGCGGGAGGGGACGCGTGTGTGCGCTGCTAATCCCGGCAGACGAGTGTCCTATGTACAGGGCCAGCGGCGTGTGACAGCGGGGACAGCGGCGTGGGACAGCGGGGACAGCGGCGTGCCACCGCGGGGACAGCGGCCTGCCACCGCGGGGCCAGCGCCTGCCACCGCGGGGACAGCGCCTGCCACCGCGGGGACAGCGGCGTGCCACCGCGGGGACAGCGCCCGCCACCGCGGGGACAGCGGCGTGCCACCGCGGGGCCAGCGGCGTGCCACAGCGGGGACAGCGGCGTGCCACCGCGGGGACAGCGGCGTGCCACCGCGGGGACAGCGCCCACCACCGCGGGGACAGCGGCGTGCCACCGCGGGGACAGCGCCCGCCACCGCGGGGACAGCGGCGTGCCACCGCGGGGACAGCGGCGTGCCACCGCGAGGACAGCGCCCGCCACCGCGGGGACAGCGGCGTGCCACCGCGGGGACAGCGCCCGCCGCCGCTACACGTTAATGACGAACTCGGGGTTGGTGTAGGAGAACCCCGCAAACTCGTTCTGGTCCAAGTTCATGATGAAGAGTTTGTCCGTGGGCGTCAGCTCCACCGGCTGCCGGGTGAACTCCTTGTCGAAGTTGGAAGTGTCGCGTTTGTCCTTCTGCGGGACGGAAAAGCACAGAGTTAAACCAGGAGGGAGAGAGGGGGCCGGAGGGGACAGCGCCCGGGGGGTGGTGGCAGCGCCCGAGGGGCCGAGCTGTCCCTGGGGGAGCCGAGCTGTCCCTGGGGGAGCCGAGCTGTCCCTGGGGAGCCGAGCTGTCCCCGGGGAGCCGAGCTGTCCCTGGGAGAGCCGAGCTGTCCCTGGGGGAGCCGAGCTGTGCCCAGGGGAGCCGAGCTGTCCCTGGGGGAGCCGAGCTGTCCCTGGGGGAGCCGAGCTGTCCCTGGGGGAGCCGAGCTGTCCCCAAAGGAGCCGAGCTGTCCCCGGGGGAGCCGAGCTGTCCCCAAAGGAGCCGAGCTGTCCCCAGGGGAGCCGAGCTGTCCCCGGGGGAGCCGAGCTGTCCCCAAAGGAGCCGAGCTGTCCCTGGGGGAGCCGAGCTGTCCCTGGGGGAGCCGAGCTGTCCCTGGGGGAGCCGAGCTGTCCCTGGGGGAGCCGAGCTGTCCCTGGAGGAGCCGAGCTGTCCCTGGGAGAGCCGAGCTGTCCCCGGGGGAGCCGAGCTGTCCCTGGGGAGCCGAGCTGTCCCCAAAGGAGCCGAGCTGTCCCTGGGAGAGCCGAGCTGTCCCCGGGGGAGCCGAGCTGTCCCTGGGGAGCCGAGCTGTCCCCAAAGGAGCCGAGCTGTCCCTGGGGGAGCCGAGCTGTCCCTGGGGGAGCCGAGCTGTGCCTGAGGGAGCCGAGCTGTCCCTGGGGGAGCCGAGCTGTCCCCGGGGGAGCCGAGCTGTCCCTGGGGGAGCCGAGCTGTCCCTGGGGAGCCGAGCTGTCCCTGAGGGAGCCGAGCTGTCCCCGGGGGAGCCGAGCTGTCCCCGGGGGAGCCGAGCTGTCCCTGGGGGAGCCGAGCTGTGCCTGAGGGAGCCGAGCTGTCCCCGGGGGAGCCGAGCTGTCCCTGGGGGAGCCGAGCTGTCCCTGGGGGAGCCGAGCTGTCCCCGGGGGAGCCGAGCTGTCCCTGGGGGAGCCGAGCTGTCCCCGGAGGAGCCGAGCTGTCCCCAAAGGAGCCGAGCTGTCCCTGGGGGAGCCGAGCTGTGCCTGAGGGAGCCGAGCTGTCCCTGGGGGAGCCGAGCTGTCCCCGGGGGAGCCGAGCTGTGCCCTGGGGAGCCGAGCTGTCCCCAAAGGAGCCGAGCTGTCCCTGGGGGAGCCGAGCTGTCCCTGGGGGAGCCGAGCTGTCCCCGGGGGAGCCGAGCTGTCCCTGGGGGAGCCGAGCTGTCCCCAAAGGAGCCGAGCTGTCCCTGGGGGAGCCGAGCTGTCCCTGGGGGAGCCGAGCTGTCCCTGAGGGAGCCGAGCTGTCCCCGAGGGAGCCGAGCTGTCCCCGGGGGAGCCGAGCTGTCCCTGGGGGAGCCGAGCTGTCCCTGGGGGAGCCGAGCTGTCCCTGAGGGAGCCGAGCTGTCCCCGGGGGAGCCGAGCTGTCCCTGAGGGAGCCGAGCTGTCCCCAAAGGAGCCGAGCTGTCCCTGAGGGAGCCGAGCTGTCCCTGAGGGAGCCGAGCTGTCCCCAAAGGAGCCGAGCTGTCCCTGGGGGAGCCGAGCTGTCCCTGGGGGAGCCGAGCTGTCCCTGGGGGAGCCGAGCTGTCCCTGGGGGAGCCGAGCTGTCCCTGGGGGAGCCGAGCTGTCCCCAAAGGAGCCGAGCTGTCCCTGGGGGAGCCGAGCTGTCCCCGGGGGAGCCGAGCTGTCCCCAAAGGAGCCGAGCTGTCCCCAGGGGAGCCGAGCTGTCCCCAAAGGAGCCGAGCTGTCCCTGGGGAGCCGAGCTGTCCCTGGGAGAGCCGAGCTGTCCCTGGGAGAGCCGAGCTGTGCCCAGGGGAGCCGAGCTGTCCCTGGGGGAGCCGAGCTGTGCCCAGGGGAGCCGAGCTGTCCCTGGGGGAGCCGAGCTGTCCCCAAAGGAGCCGAGCTGTCCCCGGGGGAGTCGAGCTGTCCCTGAGGGAGCCGAGCTGTGCCCAGGGGAGCCGAGCTGTGCCCAGGGGAGCCGAGCTGTCCCTGGGGGAGCCGAGCTGTGCCCAGGGGAGCCAAGCTGTCCCCGGCACTCCCGAGCAGGAACTCCCAGCCCTGTGCAAGAGAAGCAACCCCTCACCGCCCGCAAGAGGAGGAGAGCAGCAGTTTAAGAGGCCTGGGACACAGGAGCGGGACAGAGGGGGCAGGTGAGGCCGGCCTGTCGGGAAGGGAGCGTCCCTCCCTCCCGTTCCCTGCGGGACAGAGCGCGGAGCAGTCAGTCCCCAGCATGCAGAACCCTCCCCGCACGCCAGGAAGGAGCCTGGAGGAAGCAACACGCCTCGAAATGGCAGCAACAGTCACCGCTGCCTCAAAATGTGCACAAAACAATCAGCTGTAAGAGCTCTTTCTGCTTTGAGATGGGTTTTTGAATGATGCCGTGATGCGGTGTTGACCAACACCGGTTCAGTGATGGAGGAATGTGATTTGCTCCAGGGCTGTACAGAGAACACACACAGCACTCCAAACCCTCTGAGACGGAAAATTCCACACGTGCAACATTGCAATCTCTTAGGAAGAAGAACTTTGCAGCTACAGCCAAGCCCAGAAAGGGAAAGGAAGGAGGTTAGTGTCAGGATTAGCACCGGGGAGCCGCTCTGGGCGCTGCGGGGCCGGGCTGGGCGTGCCTGGGCTGCTCCTCCCAGCCCTGCGGGGCAGAGAGCGCCGGGCTGGGGCTGTCCTGCCCGGGAGGGGACAGGGGGTGGCTGCAGGGGTGACCGAGCACCGAGGGCACAGCACAGCGCAGCACCCCGGGTCCTCCACCCACAGCATCCCCCGGGAAGCGGCTCTGCCCTGCCCCGGTCCCAAAGCCACCAGGGACAGAAGGCTTCTCCAGCCCTTCTTCCACGTCCCTACACAGCAGAGAGCCCAGCCCCCTGCTGCAAGTGACCTCCCCTCCCATGGCACAGGTAGGACCCCGTCCCAAGCCAGCCTTGCAGGAAGCTGTGGCTGTTCTCCACTTTTCCCAGATTTTGCCTTTGAAGCGTGGCCCCACCACGCCAGGTCCTTGCTGTGCTCTGCTGCACCAGGATTCTCAATCCTGGATTAATCTGCCAGCTTGAACTGAGGAAAGCAACAGTGGGGTCCTGCAGGTCCTGCACCCCACCCCACCCCACCCCATGGCTGACCTCCTGCCGAAGGGCCTGGAGGGAGAGATGCTGTGTCCTCCCTGCAGCCCCTCCTGGCCCAACAGGACACTGGGACACCTTCCTGCCTCCAGCAGGAGCATGGACAGGACCAGAGCCAGGCGTTCCTGCCAGCCTGGACAGGCCAGGAGCACCACAGCAGCTGGACTGAGCCCTGGGAGATGAGATGAGCTGAGCTGAGCCAGCAGTGCACCAGGACCTCTGGGGGTGCTCGGAGATTCCACTTGCCAGAGCAGACATCCCATCAGGAGGGCTTCAGCCTCGGGGAGGAAGATCAGGAGAAGCCAAGGATGACGGAGAAGAGACAAGGCAGGAAGAAGACCAGGTCTGGCTGGAGCTCCAGGAGCCGAGAGAGGGAAGGCAGGAGCAGAGGCAGGAGGTGGCTGTGCTGTCAGGCCTGGGGCACACGGCGCTGCTCCCGAGGGCACCGGGGTCTGCAGCCTGTCCTGAGCGCCAGGGACCCTCTGGGGCTCCTCTCCAGCACACACAGGGAAGGACGTGGATTTGGGGGCACAGAGCAGGAGCAGGGAAGGGCACACAGGGTGAACTTCAGGTGCAGAGCTCTGCAGGCAGAGGGTGAAGCAGTCAGAACGTGAGGACAAGCCCACCTCGATGGCAGCAGGGCCCCCCAGGGCCGGGTGGTCCCAGGCAGAGCGGCCGTGGCTGTGCTCGAGTCTCTCTGTCAGAAGTGGCCCCGGGCTCCTGGAGGGTTCTGAGCTGACCACACGGTTCCTGACGGCCACATCCATCCAAACCAAGCTGGGCAGTGTCCTAGCAGGCAGGAGCTGCTCCTGGGCAGGGACGCTGTGGGACGCTGCAAAGGGGAATGACACATCCACATGTGACGGGGATAAATGGGCACCCCCCGGCCCTGGGGAGTGCTCAGCCTGGGAGCCCTGGAGTGGGGAGAACCTCCTGCTGCTGCTTTCTGGCAGCAGGAAGCCCTGGGAGAGGCTGCCCCGTGCCCGGGAGGGGGCTCAGGGCAGCCCACTCCCCTGCACTGCCCCTCCAGCAGCCCCCACTCCCTGGGGCCTGGCTGGAAGCCGAGCACGGCGAGGTGCAGGCTGCTGGTGTCTTACCTTGAATTCTGCCTCAGCCGGTGGCAATTTGGCCTCTGCCGAGATGATGAACAACCAGGAGCAGGCAGGGAACGGCTGCGTGGGTCTCACGGAGAGGGGGGAGCGCAGGGGACGCTCGGGGCTGAAAGCGCCTCCGGCAATGGGCGGATTGGCTCCGGGAGGTGCCGGGGAGCACGGGCGGAGCACAGGGGATGCTGCGGCGGTGGCTCGGCCTGGCGGTGGCTCGGCCTGGCGGTGGCTCTGCAGGGCGGTGGCTCGGGGTGGCGGTGGCTCGGCCTGGCGGTGGCTCGGCAGGGCGGTGGCTCTGCAGGGCGGTGGCTCGGCCTGGCGGTGGCTCGGGGTGGCGGTGGCTCTGCAGGGCGGTGGCTCGGGGTGGCGGTGGCTCGGCCTGGCGGTGGCTCGGGGTGGCGGTGGCTCGGCCTGGCGGTGGCACGGCGTGGCAGCCAGCCCGCGGCACGGTGCTGCAGGCACGGCTGGCCCCGAGCAGCGTTTCTGCCCCCGGGGACGGGGATCCTCCCTGGCCGCAGCCACGGAGCCCCCTCCCCGTGCAGAGCTCCGGGATCAGCTCCCGCCGGCGCTCGGGACCTCCCGGGACAGCCTGGCAGCGTCCGGAGCCGCGGGTTCCCAAAGGCAGGAGGGAGGTGAAGAGGAACTGTAATCGCTCTGTAGCCGAAAGTGCCAATCGCTCCTGGCTGGCGCTCCTGGGAGGTCGGGCAGGGCTGGATCCAGGGCTGGATGGATCCATGGATGGATGGGTGGATGGATGGAGGGATGGGTGGATGCGTGGATGAGTCACCGGCGCTCGCTGCCCCGCCGGGCTCCGCAGTCTCTCTCCGCGGGTGCGAGGCGATGCCGCAGTTCTGCTCCAGGCGCTGCAGGAGATCCCCGTGCGGCAGCGCTCTGCCGGCCCGCGCCGCGTCCTCACCTCGGGCCGCCCTTCCTCCCGGGCCCATCCTCACCAGCTCCTTCCCCGGCCGTGCCGGGCAGCGCGGGCTGCTGCAGGAGGCTGCGGGCAATCTCCCCCTCCTGGGTGACGCTGCCAGCACGTCCCACCTGGGATTTTTGGGGACAAACGCAGAGGAAGAAGGAGCAGCGGCGTCCCCCAGCAGCCGGGGCAGCTCCAGCCCCAGCGACGGGAAGGAATGGCCCCGCTGAGCTGCGGGAACTCGTTATTGCCAAACACGTGCGGGTTTCTGGGGCGTTTTCTCACCTTTTATTTTATAATCGGTATCAGAAAAAGAAATCAATTGGCACATTACAAATGAAGCAGATTGATACAGTGACAGCCCACGGACATCTGCAAGGGTAGGAAAGGAAGCAGCGTGACTGTTGTCCTTTCAAGGGAAATTCACCCCTCCTGAAATGTTTCCTTTGACGCCAGAAACGAAACTCGGGCCAGTTCAATAGCCAGCAAGGTTTAAGGACAGAAGTATCTGCTGAAACAGAAGTTTCTTTACAGGCCTCATGTCAGAATTGACAATACTGCTCAGAGTTCAGTGTCTCCATCCGGGTCAATCCATTTTTGACACATTTAAAGCACAGGTAACAAACCCCACCGAGGGCTTTGGCATTTGAAAAGAAGAAAAAGCTTTGCTGCAGAACGGATGCTGGTGGTGTTCACCGGGTGACCACGGATTCCAAAGCAGCTCTTCCAGATTCCCATTGACCGCTGGATGTTTGATTTTATAAAAACACTACAGGAACTGCACCATCCCTGCCAAGGGCAGCTCTGCCTCCCCCAGGAACTCACCCCAGTGCTGGGAGCCAGCCCAAAGCACCTGTGCAGGGTGGGAGCTGTGCTGGGCTGGACACTGCAGGACACAGCCAGAACAGCCCCTTGGCTCTCCAGAGCTTTTGGGAGGACAGAGACTCCGGGGAATGGTTTCATTAAAAACACTTGCTTGCCACTATGGCTAAGAAGGCTAAATATTAAAATTTCCTGACTCTATTAAAACACTGGGAAAAGGAAAGAGCAGGAATTAAAGCACATGATGACGGGATTTCTCCCAGTTGTCACCATGTCTCCGTTTTCTGTCTGTCACCCACTGAGCTGCTCCCATTTTGCACAAACAAAACGTTACAAAAGCCCCTTTGCAGCACTGCTTGCACATGGCTCCCCTCCAGTGACACCCCAACAACAGGCAGACACTCGGGATACGGTCACTGCAGTGAGGAACTAAACAAAACCCAGGGATGGAGGTTCTGCAATGGATCGTGTCACCACAACAGCAGCTGGGACCGACAGACGCAGGGACGAGATCTGCACAGCAACTTTAGCTCTTGGCTTGAGGCTTAAAAAACTCAGAGTTAACAAAGGAAAATCCTTCGAATTCTGACTGGTCAATGTTCCCGACGACTTCCTGGTCGGGAGGGGTGAGCACGGGCGGGTGGCGGGTGAAAAAGCGGTCGAAGTTCTCGGCATTGCGTCCGCACTATGAGAGGGGAGAGAAGAACGGTGGGTGGGGCAGGAAGGGGGGATGTAGGAATCGCGGCTGTTTGAGTCCAGTGAGAGATGTCCTGAGGCCGGGCTGCTCTCAGCACACGTGGTTTATTATTCGTGGGAAGGCAGCCCAACCAGGGGAGGGGAACAGCAGCAGGAGAAGTCTAAAGGGACAGGGATCCAGGGCAGCCAGAGAGTTTACCTGTTACATTCCATTTTAACCCTTTCTATCATGAATATTCTAATTAGCACCAACCAATCACCTCAGGATACAAAAACCTACAGAATTTACATACAGCCTATGGGGACTATTCTATTACCATGCTAATTTACAGATTAAGAACCTGAAAAACCACCTTTTCCAAGATACCTGAGAAAGCTCAACCCCCTTTTGTTTGGGGGGTGGGATTGCTTAATCGCTGGAGCTTTGGCTATTGACTCAGCTTGATTAAATCATTGTCTTCCTGTTTGACACTCTGTAGTTCAAATCTTGCTTTTAATTCTATATCTCTCACAGGTTTTACACTCTTAGAATCTTTTACTAATAAATCATCTCTGCAAGGGCTTCCTGTTTCATCCTCCCCAACAGGGGGACGGGGCTGCACCACCCCGGGAAAGGGGGAAGGCACACCTGGTTACTCAGGAGGGCACGGCACGGCATGGCATGGCATGGCATGGCATGGCACGGCATGGCACTGCATGGCACGGCATGGCATGGCACGGCACGGCACAGCCAGGGCCTGGCAAAGCCGGGCTGTGCCCCGGGAAGCGGCTGCAGCAGGAATGGGCTGGGCTGCGAGGGCTCACAGTCCTGCTGCCCACTTGGGACCTGCCTGCTCCCCGGGCAGTGCCCACCTGGGCACCCCCTGCCCCAGAGCAGGAGCTTTCCAGCCTGTCTGCACTGCTCAGAGCCTTCCTCCTGCTCGAGGAGAGGAGAGGAGAGGAGAGGAGAGGAGAGGAGAGGAGAGGAGAGGAGAGGAGAGGATCGGATCCATCCCTGGCAGTGCCCCAGGCCAGGCTGGACACTGGGCTGGGAGCAGCCTGGGCCATGGGAGGTGGCCCTGCCAGGGGGAGGTGTCCCTGCCATGGCAGGGGTGGCTCTGGGTGGGATCTGAGGTCCCTCCCAACCCAAACCCCTTCTGTGATCCCACGGCTCTGATTCCCAGGGCTGTCCCTTCCCTACACCCCATCAGACCAGGATGGTCCTCACGGTCCCCAGTGGTGCCAAACTCCTGATTTCATTTTCTCAGCAACCAGAACAAGGGCCCTGGAGCTTCCCAGGCTGCAAACCCTGATCTAATGGAATAACAGCAGCAGCTGGGACCAGGAGGGTGCCAGGGCACTGCCCAGCTGCAGAGCAGGCTCCATCCCTGCCTGTGTCACATCTGTGTCACATCCCTGTGTCACATCCCCACCCCTGGCATGGGGCACTGCTCCAGGGCTGGCACTGTCCCTGCTGTCACACGCAGCCAGAGCTCTGCAGCTCTGCTCCCTCAGGAGCTGCTCAGGCAGCACCTCCCAGCCCCTCAGGCCTCTCTCCCCCGCCCCAGGGACAGCACACGCTCCAAGAGCTGCCACAGCTTTTCCTGGGCATTTAACTTCCATTTGTTAAGTAAACAGATTTGCATTTTTAATGAACCTCAGGCTAAATACAATAAAATATTCATGGCAAATACACGCAGAAGTCGATGCTCCCCAGCTCCTTCCTCTGCTCAGAGCTTTCAGGGAAGACAACAGGAATGTCCATCAGCCTCTGATGGGCTGTTCCTTTGGCAGCAGCACCACAGGAGAGCTGCAGGGCCGTCCCTGGCAGGGCTCACCTGTGCCCCCAGCAGCTCCCAGGAGCCCCCCGAGCCCCCCGGGGCCCCCATCCCCTGTTTGCCCCAGGAGAGCTGGGTGCAGACACCAGGGCAGCCCAGCAGCAGTGTCTGACAGCCCTGCCTGCCTCCCAGCTCCGAGGAAATGTGCTGTCTTAGGGAAAACACAAAAATAAAAAAACCAAACCAGCAACCCCCTCAGAAGGAGGGGAAAATGAATCCTGATGAGAGGCTGCCAGTTATTGGAATAGGAAGCACAAATATATTTTAATATCAGTGTTGGCAGCAGGAATTTCTCACTATCAGGCAATGAGGTGAGAATATGTGGATGGCAAATTGGAAAAGTTACATCTATCTATGGCATTTCCTGCCCTGCTGTGAGGAATTCATGGATTTTCTGTTTGGATGCAGATAAAACGGATGGGTAAAATGGATATTTAAATGTCTCTGAGCTTACAGAAGGCACAGCCCAGCCAGCCTCCTGGAGGAGGGAGGGCAGGGAGGATCCTGCTGCTCCAGGCAGCAAATGCTCCCTGTCTGCATGAGCACCTCCACAGCTCCCCAAATTCAAACTCCTGGCCAATGGGCACAGATGCCAAATGAATTTTAACATTTATCTAAAGGCACCCAGTGAAAATTGTCCTCATTTCAGCCTGATATCAATGTACAGGCATCACTCCATCCTGGCTGCAGGAAGGGGGAGGCTGGGAATTTACCTGACACAAATCCCAGTGTGTCCTGCCCGATATTTACGGCCAGCACAGAATGGCTTCTCCTCCTGAGCTGCAGAAATAAACCTGTCAGCTCCAGAGATGGCCTTGGGCTTAATCACCTCCCTGCTTGATTTCCAATGGAGACAAAAGGCACAATAAATATTTGCCATTGATCCCTGGGATGCAATCAAGGGCTGTAAGGACCCGAGGCTGCTGCTGCCCCCCACCCTCACCCCAGAGCCGAGGGGAGCTGCTGGACACCCCCGATTCCCCAGGGCTTTGTCCCCAGGCAGGGGCACAGCCACAATCCCCCCAGCCTTGCAGGCACCTCCTGGGCAGGTCTGACCTTCCTGGTGCTGCTCTGGGCCAGGAAATCGGCTCCTTGCACCCTGGGGAGCATCAGGGCTCCCCTGGCATTTGGGGGAATTTGGGTCACAGCACCAACCTGGGGCCACGCTGAGGCTCCCTGTGCTGGCCAGGGGGGAACAAAGGTGCCTTTCACTCGTGCCTGGCACAGCTTGGGATGCTCCAGCACATCCCTCTGTCCCTGCTGCTGTCAAAGGAGCATCCACTGCAGGGGTTCCTGGTGCAGGGCCACCCCTCTGCCAGGGAAAAAGGCAAATTCCTGCCCCAGGCACTGCAAATGAGGCTGAGCAGCCTGGGGAACCCCAGGGAAAGCTGTACAGGGCCCTGGGTGTCCCAGAGCAAATCCTGCCTGGATCACCAGAGATGTTCAACCTCAGCACAGCCGCCTGCCCAGTGTCAGCCCCTCCATCCTTAAATCCCCTCTCATTAGGAAATGACTTGGGCAAACATCAGAACCACCTCATGCAGGCTGAACTAAGGCTGCAACCCCCCTGTGCAGGGAGCTGGTGCTTTTACACAGCCAGGTCTGTAAGTGGCATTTCAATATTAATTAACTCCCAGCAGTTAGGGGGAAATTAATTTATGCAATTAAAAATTATTAGATTAAAAGCCATTTTTTTTTAACCCCCCCCATGCTGCTGTGAACAATCCTGGACTCTGCTGTGTGATTTCAGCTCTTTCAAAATGAGACTTTCCAAACCACCAGGCTTTGTGTAAAGTAAAGGAGTAATTAGATACCAAAAACAATAATTATCTCAACGAGAGGCAGGGAGAGCAGGGAAGTGTAAACACACTCCCAGGGCAACTGCAGGCCCAGGAAAGGAATTGTTATGCACCAGCCAGAGCAGGGAGCAGCCAAGCAGAGCCCCACGTCAGAAGCACCAAAGACAAGGCAGCCCCTGATCTGTCTTGTTCCCGGCTCTGTGATAAAGGTTAATCAAGCACAGAGCAGCACAGCAGCTCCTGGGAATGGGGAGCAGCCCGGGTGGGCACGGGCTGGAGCCTCCCTGAGCTCCTGTGGGAGACCAGGGGGGTTTGGGGAGGGGGCTTTGGGAGGGGGGTGATTCCCTCCCCAGCAGCGCCTGCACCCTCCCTGTGCCCCCAGCCCAACTGCAGAGGGGCCAGGGAAGCACAGGAATGTGGCCCAAAGCTCTGTGGGAGCTGCAGGGGCAGAGGAGGCTCCGTGGGCTCTGGGAGGGGCTGGGGAGCTGAGCCACAGCCAGGTCTGCCCGAGCTGCTGATGTTCCTGATAAGCCAAACTGCTGATGTTCCTGATAAGCCAAAGTGCTGATGTTCCTGATAAGCCAAACTGCTGATGTTCCTGATAAGCCAAAGTGCTGATGTTCCTGATAAGCCAAACTGCTGATGTTCCTGATAAGCCAAAGGAGCTGGAGACAATCGGGATGGGGCTCTGCTCCCCGTGGCTGACACTGCCAGGCTGGGGAAGGTGGGGGCTGACTCCCAGCCCTCGTTTGCATCCTTTTCCTTGTTTTGGAGCTCTGGGTGCAGGCAATTCCTGCAGCCTGGCCTTTAGAGATGCTAACTATTAAAAAATGTAAAAGGGAAAGGAAACAGACTGAAGCCAAGGTGAGGAGCCAGGGCAGCACCAGCACCTGGCCCTGGCGTGGCCTCCTGAAGGTCACAAGCCCTTGGCCACGTGTCCCTGTCACCCCAAAAACGCTCCATTCCCGCCCCTGCTGCTCACGGCTGGCACCAAAGGAACTGCTTCCTGCAGCACAGAGAAATATCAGCTATCAGCAGGTACCTGAGTTGGCTTAATCCCCCCTAAACCCCGAGTCAGCTGCTGTTAATCTCCCTGTGCTATCAAAGTGGGAATTTTCCTGCTGCTGGGTGCAGCGACAGCCGGCAGCTCAGAGTGCCCCTCCCCAGGGCTGGTGTCAGGGGGATTTCTGTTTAAAGCAGGACAGAATTTGCACATTCTAAAGCAGCAGAGCAGTAGGAAAGTGCTGTTGGTGGAGTTCAGTTGTTTTTCACTGCAAAGCACCAAGCACCAACGCGCTCTGCCCCTGCCCAGGGCAGGCAGTGCCACTGGCACCTGCTCAGGGAGAGAGAGGTGGCTGGAGGGGACACAGCAGCAGATTTTTCACTGGAAAGTGGACACAGAGGTGGGAAATGGCCGAAGCTGTGGGTTCAGGGGACAGGAACTTCTGCAGAATAACCCCGTGGTGCCCCTGCAGTGAATCCGGGTATGGACCAGGATCCCTCCAGAGCTGGAGCTCACGGATCCCCTCATACCTCAGCACCCCTGGCACAAAGACAACAAATCACAGGATGCACAGACAGCCCCAAACACTTCCACATCGCTGTACCTCGATACCAGAGCACAGCTTTCCCAGCTGTGCTGCTCCTACACGGCCCTGGGCCATGGAGATTCCCTTCCCTCCCAGGCAGAGGCAGCAGGCAGCAACCCAGCCCCCTGTGCTGCCCACCCCAGCTCCCAGCTCCCCGTTCCATGGCAGGAGGGGGAGCAGGATGTGTCCCCTGGTGTGGCCACAGCCTGGGCTGTGCAGTGCAGGGCAGCTCTGGCCAGGAGCAGCCCCAGGACAGCAGCCCCAGGACAGCAGCCCCAGGACAGCAGCCCCAGGACAGCACCCAGGGACAGCACCCAAGGAGCTCCCTGCAAAGGCAGCGCTGCCAGGAGCCAGCCTGGTAAAAACCACCTGCCTGAAATTCCAACCAGCAGCCCCAAACACGGGCAGGGCAGGGCAGGGCCAGCAGCCCCGGGGCGAGGGGCAGCTCTCCAGGCCAGCACCCCTGCCCCAGCCCTGCCCCAGCCCTGCCCCAGCCCTGCCCCAGCCCTGCCCCAGGGGCTGTGCAGGCTCCTGCCCAGCCACCACAGGGTGTTCATTCCATTTGAGCAGCAAAGGAGCTGTGGGAGGGAAAATCCTGCTGGAGCAGAGAGGCACAGAGAGAGAGAGCAGAGCTAAAGGCACCGAGCACCCTCCAGCAAAGGAACTCCAGGGTTTCCCTGAAAGCAGAGATTTCCCAAGCACCTAAGGGGGCCCCCCAAAGGCACAGGGGGTCTGGAAGGCAGAGGAAAAGCAGAGGTGCAGGAGGCTGTCAGGGCAGGTGGGGCAGGGGGGCTGCAGTTAACACGAGGAGCATTCCCGGGCTCCGAGCTGTGATCCCAGAGGGTGGATCAGGGAAAGGCCCCCTGATCACAGACAGCAGCCACGAGATCCCGTTTGGGGTCAGCTCCCTGTGAAACACCAGGGCACGAGGAGGGGAGGCACGAGGACAACCCCAGCCTTGGAGCACCACAGAGAGACTGGGACACTGCTGTCACCCTGCTGGGGCACAGCCACACCCCAGGGAACATCACAGAGAGACTGGGACACGGCTGTCACCCTGCTGGGGCACAGCCACACCCCAGGAACACCACAGAGAGACTGGGACACTGCTGTCACCCTGCTGGGACACAGCCACACCCCAGGGAGCACCACAGAGAGACTGGGACACTGCTGTCACCCTGCTGGGACACAGCCACACCCCAGGGAACATCACAGAGAGACTGGGACACGGCTGTCACCCTGCTGGGGCACAGCCACACCCCAGGAACACCACAGAGAGACTGGGACACTGCTGTCACCCTGCTGGGACACAGCCACACCCCAGGGAGCACCACAGAGAGACTGGGACACTGCTGTCACCCTGCTGGGACACAGCCACACCCCAGGGAGCACCACAGAGAGACTGGGACACTGCTGTCACCCTGCTGGGGCACGGCCACACCCCAGGAACACCACAGAGAGACTGGGACACTGCTGTCACCCTGCTGGGGCACAGCCACACCCCAGGGACACCACAGAGAGACTGGGACACTGCTGTCACCCTGCTGGGACACAGCCACACCCCAGGGACACCACAGAGAGACTGGGACACTGCTGTCACCCTGCTGGGGCACAGCCACACCCCAGGGAGCACCACCCATCCTCCCAGGAGACAGGAACAGCACCTGCAGGGTGAGCAGCACCCACCGAGGGCAGGGGAGACCCCAAAGGTTCCCTGGCAGTGACAATGGGGGGATCTGGAAATGCCACAATGGGGGGTCCCAGCAGTGCCACAGTGGGGGGACCTGGCAGTGTCCCAGGGGGTCCCAGCAGTGACACAGGGGGTCCCAGCAGTGACACAATGGGGGTCCCAGCAGTGTCCCAGGGGGTCCCAGCAGTGTCCCAGGGGGTCCCAGCAGTGACACAGGGGGTCCCAGCAGTGTCCCAGGGGGTCCCAGCAGTGTCCCAGGGGGTCCCAGCAGTGACACAGGGGGGTCCCAGCAGTGTCCCAGGGGGTCCCAGCAGTGTCCCAGGGGGGTCCCAGCAGTGACACAGGGGGGTCCCAGCAGTGACACAGGGGGTCCCAGCAGTGTCCCAGGGGGGTCCCAGCAGTGACACAGGGGGGTCCCAGCAGTGACACAGGGGGTCCCAGCAGTGACACAGGGGGGTCCCAGCAGTGACACAGAGGGTCCCAGCAGTGACACAGGGCGGTCCCAGCAGTGACACAGGGGGTCCCAGCAGTGTCCCAGGGGGGTCCCAGCAGTGTCCCAGGGGGGTCCCAGCAGTGACACAATGGGGGTCCCAGCAGTGACACAGGGGGGTCCCAGCAGTGACACAATGGGGGTCCCAGCAGTGACACAGAGGGTCCCAGCAGTGACACAGAGGGTCCCAGCAGTGACACAGGGGGTCCCATCACTGGCCCCGGGGGTCCCAGCACTGGCCCCGGGGGTCCCAGCACTGGCCCAGGGGGTCCCAGCACTGGCCCCGGGGGTCCCAGCACTGGCCCCGGGGGTCCCAGCACACTTACAGCCTTTGGCTTGAAGGGGGGCTGGATCTCCTTGCGCTCCAGCTTGTCCCAGTCGATGTAGCGGAAGAAGGCGTGCTCCTTGATGTCCCGCTCCCCCTCGGGCCCGCAGCCCAGGCGCTTGGCGGGGTGCTTGGTCATCAGCTGGGGACAGCAGGGAGAAAGGGTCACTGCCCGCCCCACTGCCCCCCAGAGTGGCCCCTCTGAGAGTCCCCAGGGGCCCCCCAGGACATCAGGGTCCCATCCCCTGCAGATGCCTTGGGGCTCCAAGGACAGGACAGCGAGGAAGGAGCTGCAGTGACTCAGGGACAGAGAAGGTTGACAGTGGTTACGAGAGCAGGCTGTGCAGATGGCAGCACAGCAGCACTGGCAGGACGGGCACACCCCTCTCCCTCTGGTGTGCCAAGGAACAGCTCCAGGGCGCTGGCAGGGCTCCCTCAGCACCTGCCTGCAGCAGGGGAGCTGCCCAGCCCTCCCTCTGCTTGGCACAAGCTGCTCAGGGGCTGCAGGGTTAACCCTAAACTGCAGGGTTAACTGCAGGGTTAACCCTAAACTGCAGGGCTAACTGCAGGGTTAACCCTAACCCCACTGCCCCTGGAGGATGGATCCTGCCCTCCAAAACTCCCCTCAGCCCTGGCAGCAGGACCCCTTCACCTCTGAGCTGTGGCAGCACAGACAGGAGGTGCATTTCTAGTGAGAGAGTCAGTCTGGAGGAAGAGCAGCACAAAGAGTCCATCTCTGTTCTTTATCACCTCAGCTTCTCCCTTTCACTGGCTCAGGAAGGGAAGGGGCCCCAGGAGCTGTGGGCAGCTGTACAGCATTAATATCTTGGGGCAGCTTTGGGCCACCTTCAGAGATGGAGATTCCAGAGATTGACAGGGCCTTGATAAGGATGGAGAATATCAGCTGCAACAAAAGCTCTGCTTGATTAAAAGCAGGGCAGGTCACCCTGGTGCCAGCAAGGGGGGCTCTGTGTCCCAGGGCTGGGGGGCTGTGAGAGCCCAGGGAGGGGCAGGAGGGGCCAAGTGCTCCAGCTGGGGGGCTGGGACACCCCCATCCTGCCTGGGTACAGGTCAGCCCTGCCACCCCAGGGCACAAAACAAACTGGCTCAGGAAAGCTGATCCTTAACAGCTGACACAGGGTCTGAAAGCAAGGAAAACCCTGGGAAAAAAAAAAAAAACAAACCAAACCAAACCAAACCAAAAAATCAAACCAAACCAAACAAACAAACAAAAAAAAAAAAACACAAAAAACAAAAAACAACCAAAACAAAACAAAACAAAAAACCCAAAAAACCCAAAAAACCCAAAAACAAACAAAAAACACCCCAAACCAAAAAAAACCAACAAAAAAACCACAACACAGCCCCCCCCCAAAACAAAACAAAAAAAAAAAAACACCAAACCAAACCAAAACAGAAAAACCAACCCCAAAAAACCCCAAAAACCAACCAAACAAACAAAAAACGCAAAACAGCAAAACCAAACCCCAAACTAAAACCCTGAAAAGACAACAAAACCTCCAACAAATACAAGGTGAGAGCAGAGGCACCAGCTGCTCTGTGAGCAAACAGCTCTGCATGCCAGGCCTCCAGCTGTGCTGGCATCTGCGGCTGGGAGGGAGAGTGATGGAGAGCAGCTTCTGTCAGGCAGCACCTCCCTGGACAGCCCATCCACAGCCAGCCGGGGCCTGGCAGGCCCTGCAGGCTGGCCCAGGGCTGTTCCAGCCTCTGCTCAGGGCCAGGATGTGACTGCATCAGCATCAGCCCTGCACAGCCCGGCCTGGAGCAGGGAGCCAGGCTGGAGCCAGGCTGGAGGGGCAGGGAGGGGCCAGCAAAAACAAGAGCAAGAGTATTTTTCCAACTTGCTTTTCGTTAATAATTGAGTTTCCCTTGGCACTGCAGCACAGAGCCCTTCATGAAATGAAAACCCAGCAAGGAATGCCAGGAGCCTGGGAAGGTGGCAGAGCTCTGGGGCAGCCTGACCCCTGCACACAGACACACGGACACAGCTGTGGGGCAGGCTGACCCCTGCACACAGACACAGCTGTGGGGCAGGCTGACCCCTGCACAGGGACACAGCTGTGGGGCAGGCTGACCCCTGCACACAGACACACGGACACAGCTGTGGGGCAGGCTGACCCCTGCACACAGACACAGCTGTGGGGCAGGCTGACCCCTGCACACAGACACAGCTGTGGGGCAGGCTGACCCCTGCACACAGACACACGGACACAGCTCTGGGGCAGGCTGACCCCTGCACACAGACACACGGACACAGCTCTGGGGCAGGCTGACCCCTGCACACAGACACACGGACACACGGACACGGCTCTGGGGCAGCCTGCAGGAGCACATCCCAGCTGGGAGCAGGGCAGGGCACTGCCCTGACCCGTCCAGTGCTGCTGACTGGCAGCCCCCAGCCCGGGGAGTGCTGCCCAAAGCCAGCCCCGAGCCTGGGCCCTGCCCCAGCCCTGCTGCCCCTCAGCAGCACTGGGTGCCCCCCAGCCCCTGCCTGGCCAGGAACCTGCTGGGTTCTCCCTTTCCCACCTGCCTGGCCAGGAACCTGCTGGGTTTTCCCTTTCACACCTGCCTGGCCAGGAACCTGCTGGGTTTTCCCTTTCACACCTGCCTGGCCAGGAACCTGCTGGGTTCTCCCTTTCCAACCTGCCTGGCCAGGAACCTGCTGGGTTCTCCCTTTCACACCTGCCTGGCCAGGAACCTGCTGGGTTTCCCTTCACACCCCAAGCAACAGCAGCAGGAGGACGGGAGGCGCTGACAGCCTGGGTGGGATTCCCCCTCCAAGCACCCCGGTGCTTTCTGGATTAGGGACTCGGTTTCCCTGCCTCCTGCACCCCTCCCTGCGCCCCTCTGCAGGTGGGAGCCCCTCAGCAGCCTCTCCCCACGGCCAGGGGAGCTCTGCTCTCTCTGGGAGCCCCGGCAGTGCAGGGGAGGCTCTGGAACGCCGCAGTGGGAGTGCTGAGCTCAGGATGTGTCACTGGCAGGGAGGAACGCTATTCTGAGAGAGGGAACATCCAGATATCTTCAATATTAACTATTACAAGCAAACATTTCTGGAATTCCTACACAAACACTTATTCATAGCAGCGTGTGGCACTGGGGGTGAGGTGAGGCTCAGTCCCAAGCACACCAGGACCTCGCCAGCCTTTACCCATCACATCCCAAATTAACTCAGCCTGCAATTAAGCCAGGCCTAGGCCCGGTCCGTGGAGAGCCCAGCCTGGGATGGCAGAGCTTCACTGCAAATTAAGAGGCAGGATAATGAAAGTCTGCCCTGACCTCACGGAGACACCAGCAGAGCTTCAGGTTGTCCTGAGGGGCAGCTCATCACAGCTGAGTGGAAGGATGAAGGGTTTGTGCCTGATCTTAGGAAAACTGTCTGGGGATCACATCCATATTCCCTCAGCATCCTCTTTCATTTCAGGCAAAGGTTCACAGAGCTGCCGTGTCCTCACCTGCTGGGGCACAGGGCCCTCCCTTCCCACCTCCCAGCCAGCCCCCAGCTCCCTCCTGACCCTCCCCAGCCCCAGCCCCAGCTGTGTTCCTGCTCAGGGTAAGGGCACAGAGGCTGCAGGGGTTATTTTGGGGGTTAGCACACACACACACTCAGCACAAGTTGTGGGTTTAGGACTGGAGGGCACCAGAACCCAGCAGTGCCAGAGCCTGGTGATGCTGTGGGGTGAGCTGGGATCCCAGGGGTGCAGGCTGTCCCTCCCCACACCCCCAGCCCCGCAGAGGCCCAGCCCAGCCCTTACCCCTTTGCAGATGGCCACTGCCTCCTTGGACATGGACTTGGGGTAGGCGACGTTGTGCTCCATGATGGACTGGAAGAGCTCGTCCTCATCCTCCCCCTCGAAGGGGGCCTAGGGCAGAACAGACACAGCTCCAGGGCCCCTCCTGGCTCCCAAAGCTCCCCCGTGCTGCTGTGGGGCCAGCCCTGGGCGTGCCAGGCAGTGACACACAGGGACACCCCTGCCAGGCAGTGACACACAGTGACACCCCTGGACACCCCTGCCAGGCAGTGACACACAGGGACACCCCTCCTGTCACTGCAGTCCCTAGTGCCGTGCCCCCAGTGTCACCCCCGGCCCAGGGAGGTGCCCCAGCCACGTGCCAAGGGTGGCAAACCCCAGGGCAGCCTGAGCTGGCAATGGGAGGTGACCCAGCCCAGCCTGAGCTGGCAATGGGAGGTGACCCAGCCCACCCAAAGCCCCTTACCTGGCCGGCCAGCATCTCATAGAGCAGGACCCCGAACGCCCACCAATCCACAGACTTCCCGTAGGGCTGGTAAGCAATGATCTGCAAACAACAGCAAGGGCAGCACTGCACCCCAGATCTGGGAACTGCACTCCAGCTCTGGGAACTGCACCCCAGCTTTGGGAAATGCACCCCAGATCTAGGAAATGCACCCCAGCTCTGGGAACTGCACCCCAGCTCTGGGAAATGCACCCCAGCTCAGGGCATTGCACCCCAGCTCTGGGCACTGCACCCCAGCCCTGGGAAATGCACCCCAGCTCTGGGAACTGCACCCCAGCCCTGGGAACTGCACCCCAACCCTGGGAACTGCACCCCAACCCTGGGCACTGCACCCCAACCCTGGGAAGTGCACCCCAGCTCTGGGCACTGCACCCCAGCTCTGGGCACTGCACCCCAACCCTGGGCACTGCACCCCAGCCCTGGGCACTGCACCCCAGCCCTGGGAAATGCACCCCAGCCCTGGGCACTGCACCCCAACCCTGGGAACTGCACCCCAGCTCTGGGAAATGCACCCCAACCCTGGGAAGTGCACCCCAGCTCTGGGCACTGCACCCCAGCCCTGGGCACTGCACCCCAACCCTGGGCACTGCACCCCAGCCCTGGGCACTGCACCCCAACCCTGGGAACTGCACCCCAACCCTGGGCACTGCACCCCAGCCCTGGGAACTGCACCCCAACCCTGGGCACTGCACCCCAGCCCTGGGAAATGCACCCCAGCCCTGGGCACTGCACCCCAACCCTGGGCACTGCACCCCAGCCCTGGGCACTGCACCCCAGCCCTGGGAAATGCACCCCAGCCCTGGGCACTGCACCCCAGCCCTGGGGTTTAATGCCTTTCCTGGGTGCCAAAGTCATTTGCATCCTCATTTCCCATTTGCTGTTTTTCCTTTTGGAAAAAGACAAATGGCAGCAAGGAGAAGGAAATAAGAGTTCAAGTGAACACACTTGGGCACACACACACAGAGCTGGTCATTTGTGCTGCTTTGAAGGAGCATTAATCAGCCACAGTGACGAGCTCTGCACCAACACCATCCTGGTGGGATGGGGGCTGGAACACACCTTGGATCCAATAAAAACCTCACTGGGTGCAGCAAACACAACGAGCTTGAGCACACCCGTGCACTGATGTCCTAGCAAAGAGAAGCTCTTTCTCTAAAACGTTTAAATGAATGAATATTAACTCCATCATTGCAAATTCAGCAGAGTGATGAGAGTTTGGGGGGATATTTTTAAGTGAAGGGAAGAGACATTTGAGAATAATTCCTCCTCTGAGTTTCACAAGTCTGGCATCAAACTGTGCCCATACAGCACTTCATGGGAGCGTCCTGTGTGACTCCATCACAGCAGGAATAACCACATGCTGTCAGTTTGGGGGCAGCCGTGGGTGGGGAGCCCCTCCCCATCAGACACACGGCCCCTCAGTGCAAACAGTGAGCTGCAGAGATCCAAGGGTTCCCACTCCACATGAAAATATCACCCACTGGTAACTCCCTGTTCCTCACTGGCCACGCTGTGCTGGAAGCTTCTGTCACACACAGCGAGGGCCAGAGCTGTGGTGGGACTGAGCATGGCAAGGACAGAACAGGCACAGAGCTGCCAGCAGGATGGACACGGGGAAACCTCGGAGAGGGAAATCTCACTGCAGGGAGAGCAGCAGGAGGAGGTGCTGCTCTCTGAGGTGGAGGCAGGGCACAGCACAACAGGGGGGCGGATCCAGCATCCCGGCTCCCTCAGGGGGCTGTGGGGACGGGCAGTGCCGAGGGCACGACCCCTGCAGGCTGCCGGTGAGTTCCCGAATGTCCCTGTCTCGGCTGGAGCGCCGCCCGAAGCACGGTGACCCCGGGCAGGGGCAGCTGCGGGGTCACTGCCCGTACCTCGGGCGCGATGTAGTCGGGGGTGCCACAGAAGGTCTTGGTGGTCACCCCGTCCCAGATGTTCTCCTTGCACATGCCAAAGTCGGCGATCTTGATGTGCCCCTCGCTGTCCAGCATCACATTGTCCAGCTTCAGGTCCCTGCGGGGAGAGCAAAGCCGTGACCGAGCGCCCAGCCCGGGCTGCCGGGGCTCTGCTGCGCTCTGCCCCGCCCGCGGCTCACACCCAGACCCTTTGGAGGATAACGTTTGGGGAAAGCAGCAAAACGGAGTCAGAGATGTGCCAGGATGGAGCGCTGATTTTACTTTTAAGCCACGGGAAGGCTGGGCACGGCGCTTTGAAGTGTGCGATGGCAAACACTCCTCTGGCAGCAGAGGGATTTAATCGATTGTTTTTCTCCTGCTCCCGTGAAAATCAAAGTGCACGCAGAGCTCTGGCGGTGGAGAAGCACCTGCCCAGCACGAGTCCCTGCCTCACCTGTGCTCTGCTCCCCCTGAAGTCCAAACCAGCCGTGTTCCCCTGTGATCCTCAGCCCAGAGTGCCTGTCTGGGGCGGGCAGCCCCCAGCTCTGCTCCTCTGCACGAGCTGCAGAGGTGGAGCCAAGCTCTGATCCCAGATCCCAGTCCCACCTTGAGCCACCGCTCCAGGGGTGATGCTCCAGCCCCCAGGAGGCTTTTGTAGCAACCCCTGGGTGTTTCAGTGCAGTCCATCCATCCTTGCCGGGTTGGAGGCTGTATTTCCTAATTACCATGCCAGTGCTCAGAGCCTGACAGTCCAAAGGCAGATGGACACCAGCTGGGATTGGGATTGGGAGCAGGGAAGGAAGCAGAGCCACTGGGGACCAGCAGACCCAGAATCTCTCATAGCAGCTGATGGCAAAGAACAGCCCTCACGTCAAGTCTGCTCCACTTCTTTCATCTTCAGCATCTCCCGACTCCAGCAGCACTGCTGGCATCTCCCTCCGCAGAGCCCTTAATGGGATCTGACACTCATTAGGCTGCTCCGCTCCACCCTGGGCGCTGGGAGCTCTCCCCAGCAGGGAGGAGCAGTGAGCCGGTTCCAGAGCTGAACCAGCAGCCTGTGTGCCTGGTCCCACCCGGGGCAGTGACCCAGCTACCTCCGGGTGCTGGGATCACACTGGGGACGGCAGCAGCCTCGGTGGCTGGGGCAGAAGTGACAGAGCGGCCCTGCAGAGCTCGGCAGGAGAGAGAGCCAGGAGAGAGAGCAGCGCCCTGCAGCCAAACCCGGGCCCTGGAGCCGCTCCAGGAGCATCTGAGTTGTGTGGGGAGCAGCACAGGGAACAGGGGAGGGAGAGAACTCAGCTGCCTTCCCGTGAGGGGGTAAAGCAGGAGCACCCCCGAACCGGGGCACCCGCGGCTCCAGCTCCCTGTCCAACCTCACACGGTGATGGTTGGGCTCGGGGATCCCACGGGTCCGTTCCAACCTTTAGGCTCCTGTCCCTCTGCCTGAGGGCAGCTGCCGGCCCCGGCATGGCACGGGCAGGGCAGGAGCCCCGGAGCTCAGGGAAGGGAGGGAGGAAGGGAGGGAGGGAGGGAGGGAGGGAGGGGAGCCCGCTCACCCACCGGTAAATGATGCCTTTGCTCTGCAGGAAGAAGAGCCCGATGGCTATTTCTGCCGCGTAGAATCTGAAAGAGGAGGTTTGAAAGGAGGGCTGGTGATTAAAGGAGACAAAGGAAACGCCTCCCCGTCGGGGGGCAGTGAGGGAAAGGCGTCAGGCAGATGTGAGCGGAGGACGAGGCAGAGAAGCTCCCGAGGAGGATCACACACGGGGCTGAGCCTGGGCTGGCAGGGCAGCGGTGCCCCCGGGCTGCGGGGGCTGTCCCTTCTGCTCGCACACATCAGGCAGGAGCCGGCCCAGGAAGCCACCCCTGCCCCCGGAGCCAGCAGGTGCTGCCACCGCTGGACTTTGGGAACATCCCGGCTCTCAGGGGGCTCTGGCAGCCCAGCAGGCTCTGCTCAGTGTTTGTGGGGTTCATGGGAGCACCTGGAGGCTTTCAGGAGCACATCCTGCTCTGCCCAGCTCTCAAGGAGAGGGAGCCAAAGCCCCCAGTTAACACTTGTGTTGGCCATGCCAGCACAGGAGCCAAAACCCAACATCCCCCTCCTCCCCTGGGAAAGGACAGAGCAGAGCAGAGGCTGGTGTCTCCCAGGAAGCCTCCAACCCCCCCTGCCTCGTGCCTTTATTTACCCAAATTTATCCATTTAGCTCAATTACTTAAAAGCACAATACACCCCGAGGGTGAGCACCAAGCAAAGGGTTCTTCTGCATCTTCCCATTCCTGGTTTCTGCCCAGGGTTTGCACTGCCGAGCCTGTGCAGCCACACCCACCCAAAGGTGCCAAAGCACTGCACTTACACAGCGTGGGGCTCCTTGAACCTCCCCACCTGCTGGATCTGGTACATCAGGTCCCCACCGTTCACATACTCCATCACAAAGTACAGGCGGTCCTGCAGGGACAGGAGAGAGCAGTTAGCAAGGGGATCATCAGAGCAGGGGATCTGCAGGGCCAGGAACAGGAGCCAAGGTGAGGGGCAGCTCCAGTCTGGGATTCCAGGGAATGCACCCATCACCCCTGGGATTCCAGGGAAATGCACCCATCACCCCTGGGATTCCAGGGAAATGCACCCATCAGCCCTGGGATTCCAGGGAAATGAAATGCACCCATCACCCCTGGGATTCCAGGGAAGTACACCCATCACCCCTGGGATTCCAGGGAAATGCACCCATCACCCCTGGGATTCCAGGGAAATGGACCCATCACCCCTGGGATTCCAGGGAAATGCACCCATCACCCCTGGGATTCCAGGGAAATGCACCCATCACCCCTGGGATTCCAGGGAAATGAAATGCACCCATCACCCCTGGGACTCCAGGGAAATGGACCCATCACCCCTGGGATTCCAGGGAAATGCACCCATCACCCCTGGGATTCCAGGGAAATGCACCCATCACCCCTGGGATTCCAGGGAAATGAAATGCACCCATCACCCCTGGGATTCCAGGGAATGCACCCATCACCCCTGGGATTCCAGGGAAGTACACCCATCACCCCTGGGATTCCAGGGAAATGCACCCATCACCCCTGGGATTCCAGGGAAGTACACCCATCACCCCTGGGATTCCAGGGAAGTACACCCATCACCCCTGGGATTCCAGGGAAATGAAATGCACCCATCACCCCTGGGATTCCAGGGAAATGCACCCATCACCCCTGGGATTCCAGGGAAATGCACCCATCACCCCTGGGATTCCAGGGAAGTGCACCCATCACCCCTGGGATTCCAGGGAAATGCACCCATCACCCCTGGGATTCCAGGGAAATGAAATGCACCCATCACCCCTGGGATTCCAGGGAAGTACACCCATCACCCCTGGGATTCCAGGGAAATGCACCCATCACCCCTGGGATTCCAGGGAAGTACACCCATCACCCCTGGGATTCCAGGGAAATGCACCCATCAGCCCTGGGATTCCAGGGAAGTACACCCATCACCCCTGGGATTCCAGGGAAATGCACCCATCACCCCTGGGATTCCAGGGAAATGCACCCATCACCCCTGGGATTCCAGGGAATGCACCCATCACCCCTGGGATTCCAGGGAAATGCACCCATCACCCCTGGGATTCCAGGGAAATGCACCCATCATCCCATCACCCCTGTCCTCCCCATGGGCTCCTGCTCATACAGAGCCCACAGGGACCAATTCCTTGGGGATGCTCAGGACTGGGGACAAGGGCTGCAGTGACCCCCCTGGGCTGCCCCATCCCACCAGAGAAGGAGGGAGGGAAGGAGACAGAGGCTGGAGCACTGCGGGAGCTGCAGGTTGGCAGCATTACGTAATAATAATAATAAAAAAATTCCCATTGCTCATTTCCTCCTGAAATAAGCCTTGCCCTGCTTTTCAGACAGGAAGGGCAGGGAGCCACGAGAGCTGCAGCTGGAGCTGTGCCACAGCCAGGGCTGGGGGGGAACTGGGGTCAGCAGCCATGGGGCAGTGCCCAGCCAGAGAAACTGGGGTCAGCAGCCATGGGGCAGTGCCCAGCACAGGAACTGGGGTCAGCAGCCATGGGGCAGTGCCCAGCCACAGGAACTGGGGTCAGCACCCACGGGGCAGTGCCCAGCCACAGGAACTGGGGTCAGCAGCCACGGGGCAGTGCCCAGCCAGAGAAACTGGGGTCAGCAGCCACGGGGCAGTGCCCAGCCACAGGAACTGGGGTCAGCACCCATGGGGCAGTGCCCAGCCAGAGAAACTGGGGTCAGCAGCCACGGGGCAGTGCCCAGCCACAGGAACTGGGGTCAGCACCCATGGGGCAGTGCCCAGCCACAGGAACTGGGGTCAGCAGCCATGGGGCAGTGCCCAGCACAGGAACTGGGGTCAGCACCCACGGGGCAGTGCCCAGCCACAGGAACTGGGGTCAGCAGCCATGGGGCAGTGCCCAGCACAGGAACTGGGGTCAGCAGCCATGGGGCAGTGCCCAGCCAGAGAAACTGGGGTCAGCACCCATGGGGCAGTGCCCAGCCAGAGAAACTGGGGTCAGCAGCCACAGGGCAGTGCCCAGCCAGAGAAACTGGGGTCAGCAGCCATGGGGCAGTGCCCAGCCACAGGAACTGGGGTCAGCACCCACGGGGCAGTGCCCAGCCACAGGAACTGGGGTCAGCACCCACGGGGCAGTGCCCAGCCACAGGAACTGGGGTCAGCAGCCATGGGGCAGTGCCCAGCCAGAGAAACTGGGGTCAGCACCCACGGGGCAGTGCCCAGCCACAGGAACTGGGGTCAGCAGCCATGGGGCAGTGCCCAGCCAGAGAAACTGGGGTCAGCACCCACGGGGCAGTGCCCAGCCACAGGAACTGGGGTCAGCAGCCATGGGGCAGTGCCCAGCACAGGAACTGGGGTCAGCACCCACGGGGCAGTGCCCAGCACAGGAACTGGGGTCAGCAGCCATGGGGCAGTGCCCAGCACAGGAACTGGGGTCAGCACCCACGGGGCAGTGCCCAGCACAGGAACTGGGGTCAGCAGCCATGGGGCAGTGCCCAGCCACAGGAACTGGGGTCAGCACCCATGGGGCAGTGCCCAGCCAGAGAAACTGGGGTCAGCAGCCACAGGGCGGTGCCCAGCCACAGGAACTGGGGTCAGCACCCATGGGGCAGTGCCCAGCCACAGGAACTGGGGTCAGCAGCCACGGGGCAGTGCCCAGCCACAGGAACTGGGGTCAGCACCCATGGGGCAGTGCCCAGCCACAGGAACTGGGGTCAGCACCCACGGGGCAGTGCCCAGCCACAGGAACTGGGGTCAGCACCCACGGGGCAGTGCCCAGCCACAGGAACTGGGGTCAGCAGCCATGGGGCAGTGCCCAGCCACAGGAACTGGGGTCAGCACCCATGGGGCAGTGCCCAGCCACAGGAACTGGGGTCAGCAGCCATGGGGCAGTGCCCAGCCACAGGAACTGGGGTCAGCAGCCATGGGGCAGTGCCCAGCCACAGGAACTGGGGTCAGCACCCACGGGGCAGTGCCCAGCACAGGAACTGGGGTCAGCAGCCATGGGGCAGTGCCCAGCCACAGGAACTGGGGTCAGCACCCATGGGGCAGTGCCCAGCCAGAGAAACTGGGGTCAGCACCCATGGGGCAGTGCCCAGCCACAGGAACTGGGGTCAGCAGCCTTGGGGCAGTGCCCAGCCACAGGAACTGGGGTCAGCAGCCATGGGGCAGTGCCCAGCACAGGAACTGGGGTCAGCAGCCACGGGGCAGTGCCCAGCACAGGAACTGGGGTCAGCAGCCATGGGGCAGTGCCCAGCCAGAGAAACTGGGGTCAGCAGCCATGGGGCAGTGCCCAGCCACAGGAACTGGGGTCAGCACCCACGGGGCAGTGCCCAGCCACAGGAACTGGGGTCAGCAGCCATGGGGCAGTCCCACCCTGGCAGTGCCAGCCAGAGGACCTGGTCAGCAGCTGCTGCCCCAGCACAGCCCCCAGCACAGCCCCCCAGGTATCCCAGCAGCAGCTCAGGGGCAATGGGGCTGTGCAGCACGCGTGGCACCGATGGCACAGAGCGGGGAACTCGGGCTCTCATCTGCCCGGGGGTCTGGGAGCAGCCCCGTGTGAGGCCGGCCCTGCCAGCCCTGCCAGCCCTGCCAGCCCTGCCAGCCCTGCCAGCCCCGGCCCGGCAATGTCACCTTGGGCAGGCTCCGTGACAGCAGCGCGGAGCAGCGCCGGCCCCGCTGCAGCTGCCTCCTAAATATATCGGCTGCTTCGAGGAGGAAGAACATTAACGAGACGGGCTCTTGAAGCAGCCAGCTGAGCGCTAAAAGCGGGAGCCGAGCGTTCCTGCGTGGGGCGGGGCTGGGGGAGCTGGGGCTGGGGGAGCGGAGCCGGGACTACAGGCGGCAGATGGGCGGGCTGTCCATGGGCTGCAGGGAGGGAGGGAGGGATGGATGGAGGGATGGAGGGATGGAGGGATGGATGGATGGATGGAGGGATGGATGGAGGGATGGAGGGATGGATGGATGGATGGAGGGATGGATGGATGGAGGGATGGATGGATGGATGGATGGGGGATGGATGGATGGATGGGGGATGGATGGATGGATGGATGGATGGATGGATGATGGATGGATGGATGGATGGATGGATGGATGGACGGACAAGCACGCAGCGCTGTCCTGGCTCCTGCCCGTGCCACGGAGGACGGCGTCTGGCCAAGTCTGGAGCGTCCCAACCCGCCGAGCAGCAGCAGCACAGCACGGGGATGGAAATGCACCGCAGAGCCTGGCGTGGAGCTGGGGCTGCTCCCCCGGCCCCGGGCAGCCAAGATGATGCTGCCAGGGCTCCTTTCAGTGCCCTGCTAATTAATTAACTCCTCCCTCCCCTGCCTGGCTGGGAACAAGAGGCAGGGCAGGACAACAGCCACGCTCCCCATCCACATCTTACTGGATTTTGGGGAGAAATCCTTCCTTGGGAAGGTGGGCAGTGCCCAGAGCAGCTGTGGCTGCCCCTGCATCCCTGGCAGTGCCCCAGGCCAGGCTGGACAGGGCTGGAGCAGCCTGGGGCACTGGTAGTTGTCCCTGCACATGGATGATCTCCAAGGTCCCTCCCAACCCACACCATTCCAGGATTCTGTGATTCATCAGCTCAGTGTAGCTGTGGCCGCTGTGCCCCTCACTGCTGTGCCCCAGAGGTGACAGCAAAGGCACAGCTCACCTGGGGACACCCAGGGACCCCCAGCTCACCCCCTCCCACAGCCCAGGCTCTGACCTGGGCCCTTCCAGACCCCCCAGCACAGGCACCTCCCGCCCTCCAGCCCCAGGCAGGAGATCTCTCCCTGCTCATCTTCCCCTCCCTCTGAAACGCAGATTTGGGGCTTTTCTCTCTGCCCACAGCCCCGGCAGAGAGAGGAGCTCTGGCCTGTGCTCCCAGAACTCAGAGTGCCTTGTGCCAGCGCCTGATAATCCACCCTGCTGTACATTTTGATGACATTACAAATACGATTACTATTAAGCTACTATGGGTCTGGCAGGAATAATCCCGGGCTGACTCACTGCAGATGCCAGGGAGATGCTGTGTGGGATAGCTGCTCCTGCCACAGCCTGATTGCTGCGCTGCACAGCCGGGCCTGCGGGCTTGGAATGCACTCAGTGTGGGGGGGAAATGAAATTCCTGGGGTGATATTAAAGTGTAATCCTGCTGGGAAGCATTGCCATCCCTCTGAAGGACCCTGCTGATTCCCTCTGCTGCTGCACCTGGACATTCCCATTCACAGGGGCCGGGCAGGGATTGTGTCAAAGGCCCCCTGTGCCCCTCTCTGCTCCTGACTCCCCCAAACCCAGTCACACAGCCATGGAAAAGGGGATTTCCTGCACTTTGCATTGGGTTTGTCCCCTTGCTCAGGGCTTTGATCAGAGGAAGGAGTCCTGGGGAGAAGTGCAGCCCTTTGCTATTGAACCATAAAGGATGCTGTGGGCTGGGGGCACCTGAGGGGCTGGGACATCCCCTCTGAGGTCACCAGCAGCTCCCTGGTGAGCACATCTCAGGGGCAGCTGTTGTACATCGACTTCCCTGTCCCACAGACACATCCTGGCCCTGGAGGAGCTTCTGCCAGTGAGCTGGAGCAGCTGAGAGGCTGCCAAGGCAGAGAGCACACAGCTGCTTTGGCAAGAGCAGTGAGGTACAGAGAACATGAAATCTGGGAATGGTTTGGGTCAGAAGGGACCTTAAATCCCACCCAGTGCCACCCCTGCCCTGGCAGGGACACCTCCAGGCTGCTCCAGCCCCATCCAGCCTGGCCTGGGACACCACCCCAATCCATTTTCCAACGTGTCAGGCTCAGTGCTCAGGGTCCCCAGGCCACCCTCGGTGGGGAGCAGCCCTTACCATGGTCTGGAAGCAGGAGTGGAGCTGGGTCAGGAAGGGAGGCTTCCCCGAGAGCGCCAGCACGCGCTTCTCCACCATGGTGCACTCCACGTCGTCGTCCTGGATCACCACGTCCTTCTTCAGGATCTTCACAGCATAGAGCTCGTCCGTGCCCTTCCTCTCTGCCAGCATCACCTGCACCAGGGACACGGCACGTGTGCAGCCAGGGACAGGGACAGGGCACAGGAAACAGGGATCTCCAGGGCCTTGGGCTGGAACACCCACGGCTGGAACACCCAGAGCTGGAACACCCACAGCTGGAATATCCACAGCTGGAATACCCACAGCTGGAACACCCACAGCTGGAACACCCACAGCTGGAACACCCACAGCTGGAATACCCTCAGCTGGAACACCCGCAGCTGGAACACCCACAGCTGGAACACCCACAGCTGGAATATCCACAGCTGAAACACCCACAGCTGGAACCCCCACAGCTGGAACACTCACAGCTGGAATATCCACAGCTGAAACACCCACAGCTGGAATACCCGCAGCTGGAATACCCAGAGCTAAAATATCCACAGCTGGAACACCCACAGCTGGAATACCCAGAGCTGGAATATCCACAGCTGGAACACCCACAGCTGGAATACACACAGCTGGAACACCCACAGCTGGAACACCCACAGCTGGAACACCCACAGCTGAAACACCCACAGCTGGAATACCCACAGCTGGAATACCCACAGCTGGAATACCCACAGCTGAAACACCCACAGCTGGAATACCCACAGCTGGAATACCCACAGCTGGAATACCCAGAGCTAAAATATCCACAGCTGGAACACCCACAGCTGGAACACCCAGAGCTGGAACACCCACAACTGGAATACCCACAGCTGGAACACCCACAGCTGGAATACCCACAGCTGGAACACCCAGAGCTGGAACACCCACAGCTGGAACACCCACAGCTGGAATACCCACAGCTGGAATACCCACAGCTGGAACACCCACAGCTGGAATACCCACAGCTGGAATACCCTCAACTGGAATACCCACAGCTGGAATACCCACAGCTGGAACACCCACGGCTGGAACACCCACAGCTGAAACACCCACAGCTGGAATACCCAGAGCTGGAATATCCACAGCTGGAATATCCACAGCTGGAACACCCACAGCTGGAACACCCACAGCTGGAACACCCACAGCTGGAACACCCACAGCTGGAACACCCACGGCTGGAATACCCAGAGCTGGAATACCCAGAGCTGGAACACCCACAGCTGGAACACCCACAGCTGGAACCCCCACAGCTGGAACACCCACAGCTGGAACACCCACAGCTGGAATACCCACAGCTGGAACACCCACAGCTGGAATACCCACAGCTGGAATACCCACAGCTGGAACCCCCACAGCTGGAACACCCACAGCTGGAACACCCACAGCTGGAATACACACAGCTGGAATACCCACAGCTGGAATACCCACAGCTGGAACACCCACAGCTGGAACACCCACAGCTGGAACACCCAGAGCTGGAACACCCACAGCTGGAACACCCACAGCTGGAATACCCTCAGCTGGAACACCCACAGCTGGAATACCCACAGCTGGAATACCCTCGGCTGGAACACCCACGGCTGGAACACCCACAGCTGGAACACCCACAGCTGGAACACCCACGGCTGGAACACCCACGGCTGGAACACCCACAGCTGGAATATCCACAGCTGGAATACCCACAGCTGGAACACCCAGAGCTGGAACACCCACGGCTGGAACACCCACGGCTGGAACACCCACAGCTGGAACACCCACAGCTGGAACACCCACAGCTGGAACACCCACAGCTGGAACACCCACGGCTGGAATACCCAGAGCTGGAATACCCAGAGCTGGAACACCCACAGCTGGAACACCCACAGCTGGAACCCCCACAGCTGGAACACCCACAGCTGGAACACCCACAGCTGGAATACCCACAGCTGGAACACCCACAGCTGGAATACCCACAGCTGGAATACCCACAGCTGGAACCCCCACAGCTGGAACACCCACAGCTGGAATATCCACAGCTGGAACACCCAGAGCTGGAACACCCACAGCTGGAACACCCAGAGCTGGAACACCCACAGCTGGAATATCCACAGCTGGAACACCCACAGCTGGAACACCCAGAGCTGGAACACCCAGAGCTGGAACACCCACGGCTGGAATACCCACAGCTGGAATACCCACAGCTGGAACACCCACAGCTGGAATATCCACAGCTGGAATACCCACAGCTGGAACACCCACAGCTGGAACACCCACAGCTGGAACACCCACAGCTGGAATACCCACAGCTGGAACACCCAGAGCTGGAACACCCAGAGCTGGAACACCCACAGCTGGAACACCCACAGCTGGAACATCCACAGCTGGAACACCCACAGCTGGAACACCCACAGCTGGAATACCCAGAGCTGGAACACCCAGAGCTGGAACACCCACAGCTGGAATACCCAGAGCTGGAATACCCACAGCTGGAACACCCACAGCTGGAACACCCACAGCTGGAACACCCACAGCTGGAATCATGGGATGGGATTTCTTCACCTGGGAACTGGGATTTATTCACAAGCCCAGGGCAGCAGGGCCATGGGTGTCCTGGGGCTGAGCACGCCCAGCCAGGAGCACACAGCCCAAGCCCTGCAGCTTTTCCAAGGCAGCATTTCCAGCCCTGCAGCCTGGCTCGGGGGACCTCCATCTGCCAGCGTGCTGGCTGGGAAGCAGATTGCATTCCTGTTCAACTTCTTATTGGCGCGGGGAAAAGCTGCCATTTCACTTGATTTATTCCTGTAATATGGAGGGTTTGTTTGGGGATGCTCCAGCCTGGGAACTGGAGGTGCTCTGAGCACAGAGGGAGCGAGTTTGTCAAACTCCACCCAGGCTGGGGTGCCGGTGCTCCTGACCCTGGAGAGCCGAGCGTGGGGAGAGCAAAACACGGAGCACTAAACCCGGGCTGCTGGGGCCAAAGGGTTAAAGGAGGCAGACAGAGGCTGGCTAAAACAGCGTGCCCGCAGCCCAGGAGCTCTCCCTGGCAGGAGGGAGGCTGGCAGCGGCAGCCAGGCACAGGAGCAGTGCCAGCCCGGACACGGTGCCAGCCCCGGAGAGGGACGGCGATGCCACGGACACAAAGCAGCTGCTGGGCACACGGGGAGCTGCGGGGCTGCTCTCCCTGCTCCGGGCGCCTCTGCCCGGCTCCTCCCGAACAACTGGCACCTCTGGCGGGCACAGGGAGCGGGGCAGAGCCGCGGCACCCGGGCGGCCCCGTGCCGGGCTGCCGGGGCAGCGGGGATGCCGGGGGGGAGCGCAGGCACACGTGAGGGCGAGGCTGCAGCCACCCGGAGAAACCAACGTGCCGTTTTAATTAGCGCTAATTAGCATATTTATAACGTTCTGTTCCAGGGAACAGTTTCTGTCACACATTCCCTTACATAAGCCGCAGCCGGCGGAGGAGCTGGCTAATGTTCCTCGGATTTGAGAGGGGAGAAGGCGGCGGGGGACACGGCACAGCCGCGGAGCCTCCAGATGCCGGCTTTGGGAGGGATGGGGAGCGGGGCCATCGCCGTGTGACAGCAGCACGGGCTCCGGGCACGGGGCTTTCCTGCTGCCCGGGGTGCCAGCCCACAGCAGAGCCCTCGGGGCCGGTGCTCTGCGGGCTGGGGGCCGTCGGGACCTCCCCGTTCCCTGCCACAAACGCTCCCGTGGATCTCTGAGCCCTCCACCTCTGGAGAGGGAGCCAAGGCCCGCGGCTGGGCCTCCCAAAGCTCCCGTGCCAGCGGAAGGCTGGGGAGAGGAGGGGAGCTCCTGCTGCACCCCTGTGCTCGGGGAGCACCCCTGCACACCCTCCTCATCTCCGCTCCGAGGAATGAGCCTGCGGGCACGGCAATGCTCCTAATTAAGGCAATTCGCTAATGAGAGCGGGGCCGGGCCAGCCATCTCACCGGCAAACGCTGCACCCAGCCCTCCCCGCAGCGCCGGCATCCCCACGGGGAACCGAGGGAGCTGGCAAGACCCCAAGGAAAACGCAGGCTCCAAGCCACGTCATTATCAGAGAATGAAATTCTGTCACCGCTCGGGAGCGGCCCGGGAAGTTAATTAAAATGTTCCCGTGTGTTTGTGGAGAGGGAGAAAACCCCAAGCAAATAAAAAAACAAAAGAGCTTTAAAGACACAGCTGATCATCCCCTGCTTCCCAAAGGGATGGGGTTTGTGGTGATCTCAGCAGACACCCCTGGTGCTCCCAGTGCCCCCAGTGCCCCCAGTCAGCCCCAGCTCCAGGCAGGCCGTGCCCGGGGGCAGCCTCACCTTGCCGAAGCTGCCTTTTCCCAGCACCATCAGGAAGTTGAAATCCGAGAGCTTCATGCGGTCGCGGCTGCCGTTGTTGTCCAGTTTGGAGATGGCGTTCCTGCTCTTCTCGTCCGCAGCCTTGGAGCCCGTGCCGATCTTGGCTCTCTGCAGGGGTGGGGACGGGGCAGGGGGGAAGAGGGAGCGTCACTGATGGGGCAGGGGCATCACAGACCCCGAGGGTGCTCCCAAAATCCCACCCCAGCAGCTCTTCCCCAGCTCCCTGAGCTTTGGGAGCCTTTCCCTGGGCCTGGTGGGGACAGCACCGAGAAAGGCACAGGGAGGTCCCCGGCCCTGGCATGGGCACTGCTCAGCTGCTTCCCAGTTAACCCCTGCCAGAGAACTGGGAACCCCTGTGCCCATGGGCACCTCTCTCCCCGTGGCAGCAGGACACTGCAGGACACTGCAGAACACTGCAGGACACAGCAGGACACAGCAGGGCACTGCAGGACACAGCAGGACACAGCAGGGCACTGCAGGACACAGCAGGACACAGCAGGACACAGCAGGGCACTGCAGGACACTGCAGGACACTGCAGGACACAGCAGGACACAGCAGGACACTGCAGGACTCAGCAGGACACTGCAGGGCACTGCAGGACACAGCAGGGCACTGCAGGACACTGCAGGACACTGCAGGACACAGCAGGACACAGCAGGACACAGCTGGACACAGCAGGACACAGCAGGGCACTGCAGGACACAGCTGGACACAGCAGGGCACTGCAGGACACAGCTGGACACTGCAGGACACAGCAGGACACTGCAGGGCACAGCAGGACACTGCAGGGCACTGCAGGACACTGCAGGACACTGCAGGGCACTGCAGGACACTGCAGGACACTGCAGGACACTGCAGGACACAGCAGGGCACTGCAGGACACAGCAGGACACTGCAGGACACTGCAGGACACAGCAGGGCACAGCAGGACACTGCAGGACACAGCAGGACACTGCAGGACACAGCAGGGCACTGCAGGACACTGCAGGGCACTGCAGGACACAGCTGGACACAGCAGGACACAGCAGGACACAGCAGGACACTGCAGGACACTGCAGGGCACTGCAGGACACAGCAGGACACTGCAGGACACTGCAGGACACAGCAGGACACAGCAGGACACAGCAGGACACTGCAGGACACTGCAGGACACAGCAGGACACTGCAGGACACAGCAGGACACAGCAGGACACTGCAGGACACTGCAGGACACTGCAGGACACTGCAGGACACAGCAGGGCACTGCAGGACACTGCAGGGCACTGCAGGACACTGCAGGGCACTGCAGGACACAGCAGGACACAGCAGGGCACTGCAGGACACAGCAGGGCACTGCAGGACACTGCAGGACACTGCAGGACACAGCAGGGCACTGCAGGACACTGCAGGACACTGCAGGACACTGCAGGACTCAGCAGGGCACTGCAGGACACAGCAGGACACTGCAGGACACTGCAGGACACAGCAGGGCACAGCAGGACACTGCAGGACTCAGCAGGACACTGCAGGACACTGCCATGCCACCCTACACCATGGCCAGGCCATCCTAGGCATGGGGAAGGGGCCTAAATCAGCTCTTTGGGGGCTAGAACTGGCTTCTGTCTCTCACCTCAGCAGGAAAAGAGGGGTGAATATCAATAGATGAAGGTAAAATGTGGGAATTTTTATCGAGGGAATGCTCCCTCGCATTGGAGATGTTCTGTGATTGGGTCAGGGACTGGAGGGAGCCACAGAGGGAGCCACAAACCCTGTGGGACAGTCCAGGACAGACAGCACCCCAGAGGGACAGACAGCACCCCAGAGAGACAGACAGCACCCCAGAGGGACAGACAGCCCCTCCTGCACCCCCAGACAGACAGACAGCTCCCTCCTGCACCCCCAGACAGACAGCCAGCCAGCCCCACAGCCCCTCCTGCCCCCCAGCCATCACAGCTGCTCCCTGAGGACCCCCATTTCAAAGCCCCCCAGCCCCCAGCACAGCCCGGTGCCTGCCCCCCAGGCCGGGGCTGTGCTGTGCTGCTCCTCCTCCCCTAAAGGCTCCCTGACAATTTATTCCCGTTTGATTTCCAGGGCCGTGTGGCAGCGTGAGCTGTGCCCAGCCCAGCCTGGCGTGAAATTCCATTAACCCGATCCCGGCGGCTCCATTTGCCGGCTGCCGGCAGCCCCTGCAGAGAGCAGCTCCCGGGGAGCTCCAGCCCGGCTGCTGCTGATCGCTCCTCACCCGCTCCTCCGGGCTGCAGAGCCCTGCCCAAGGTCACGGCAGCACCCCGAGCCTGGAACAGCTCCTGCACTGGGGAGGGGGTCCGGGCTTTTCACACACCGCGGCTGTGACCGCGCTGGGACCTCCGGCACGGCCACTGCCCGCTGCCAGCGCATTGCCCACCGCTCACTGCCCACTGCAGCCCACTGCCCACTGCCAGGCCACTGCCCACTGCCCACTGCCCACTGCAGCCCACTGCCCACTGCCAGGCCACTGCCCACTGCCCACTGCAGCCCACTGCCCACTGCCCACTGCAGCCCACTGCCCACTGCAGCCCACTGCCCACTGCCCACTGCCCACTGCCCACTGCAGCCCACTGCCCACTGCAGTCCACTGCTCACTGCCCCTGCCCACTGCAGCCCACCCCTCACTGCAGCCCACCCCTCACTGCCAGCCCACCCCTCACTGCAGCCCACCCCTCACTGCCCGCCCACCCCTCACTGCAGCCCCAGCAGAGCCAGGGCCCTGCTGGAAGGGCATTCCCTGCTGAGACACCTGGGGAGCACAGGGCCAGGTGAGGGGACAGGTGTGCCCTGGCACCTCTGGACAAACTCATCCTCTGACTGCCCTGGCCACCTTAACCCCCCTGGAACACCATGGGATGCAATGGAAGGCAGCTGTTGGTTCTTTGTGCAGCCAAAACCCCTTCCCAGCCTTTGGATGGGAACTTCCCTTGGACATTCAGAAAAGCTGTGCATAAATGAGATAAAAAGGAAAGGAGAGCAGGAGCTGACTCTGAGTCTCTGCTACAATCACAGAGCTCGTGCTGAGAACCATAAGGGCAGCTCTCTCATTTCTCTGTGGCTCATTGCCTGTCAGCCTCCAGATGCACCAGGCTCGTTCCCAGGGCTCTGTGCAGGCTGCAGCCACACTGAAAACCGGCAAATTCCTGCTCATTCAGCAACGCCTGCATCCATCATTCAGCAGGAACGTCCCTGCCCTATTGAGCAGTGAGTAGACATTTCTCCCTCTGGGGAGCTGGACCCTGCTCCACGTCCCCTGCACTGCCAGGGCAGGGCTGGCACGGAGGGGCCCTCGGCAGGCAGCCAGGAAAAGCCCTGAGGGCAAGGAAAATCGACTCACCTCGAATTTCTGCCTCAGCTCCTCGTTCCCTTCCTCTCCCTCGGGAGGCACCGGCACGTTGAAGTACTCGCCCTCCTCCTGGCTGAGCAGCTTGAACCTGGAGGGACACGGGACAGGGATCAGGGGCTGCAGGGGGCAGGAGCCCACCCCTGCCCCAGCACTGCTCTGCCTCTGCTGGGCCAGCACCCAGGGGACCCTGACCCAGCTCAGGAGAACCCCCAAACCTCCCCCTCAGCACACCCCAGGCCCTCAGTGGCTGGAGGGATCCTTCTGGGCCCCTCACTGTCCCCCTGGGACCCCCACAGCCCAGGGGATGCATCCACTGCTGCAGTGGTGGGCACACGGAGCTGCTGCCCCTTCCAAACCAGTCCTGACCCCAAAGCCACAGACAGACCCCGGCGTTTCTGGTGGCAGCCACGGGCACAGGCGTGGGCAGACCCCCTTCCCTCAGCTGCCCCTCCAGGGCAGCACGTGGGGCTGGCACTGCCACCCCCAGCACACGGACAGGATCTGCTCCAGAGGAGGAGAAAAGCTCCAGCAGCAATTATCAGAGATCATGGAAACGCCACTCAGACCCAGGAGTTTCCCCTGCTGGGGGCACAGCCCAGCTCTGCTCCCAGGATGGGTCCTGGTTTAACCCCAGAGGCTGCTCCAGGAGCAGGAGCTGTGTGCACAGCACAGGCACAGCTCTGCCTCCCAGCCTGTGCTCTGCATTAACTGCAGCTGTTGGGATATGAAATATGGATCAGAGCTCCTTCTCCTCTGGTTTGCTCCAGCCAGCAGTGACAAGGAAAATCACTTAGATCTCCCCGTAGGTGATTTTTAACGGGCTGGGACAGGCTCAGGCTCGGGGCTGTGCTGGGGGCTGGCAGTGCAGGGCACACAGGCACCCTCACAGCTGCCTGGGGATGCTGGGGAGGGCACAGCTCCTTCCCAGAGGGGCAGCCCTGCCCCTTCAGGGCCTGGCAGGTGACAAACACGGTGCCACTGTGCCACACGCTGTGCCCAGCTCTGGGGACAGGACAGGACGGGGTGGGAGCACCCACAGCTCTGCCCAGAGTGCCACAGGGTGGGCACCCAACCCACCTAATCCTGCTCCTCCTCTGCATTCTCTGCCCTCAGGGAGAAATGTCCAGTTCCCATGGTGGGAGAGCCAGTCTGGGGTGTTCACTCAGCTTAAATACACACAGGGTTTGGTTTCCAAAAGACATTTAACGTTGGGTTCCCCAAAGACCTTGAACATTGGGTTCCCAAAAGATATTTAACGTTGGGTTCCCAAAGGCATTGAACATTGGGTTCCCCAAAGTCATTGAACATTGGGTTCCCCAAAGACATTGAACATTGGGTTCCTCAAAGACATTGAACATTGGGTTCCCCAAGTCATTGAACATTGGGTTCCCCAAAGGCATTGAACATTGGGTTCCCAAAGGACATTTGACATTGGGTTCCCAAAGACATTGAACATTGGGTTCCCAAAAGTCATTGAACATTGGGTTCCCAAAGGACACTGTACATTGGGTTCCCCAAAGACATTGAACAGTGGGTTCCCAAAGGACATTTGACATTGGGTTCCCAAAGACATTGAACAGTGGGTTCCCAAAGGCATTGAACATTGGGTTCCCCAAAGACCTTTAACATTGGGTTCCCCAAAGACCTTGAACATTGGGTTCCCAAAGGACACTGTACATTGGGTTCCCCAAAGATATTTAACATTGGGTTCCCAAAGGACATTTGACATTGGGTTCCCAAAGGCCTTGAACATTGGGTTCCCCAAAGACATTGAACATTGGGTTCCCAAAAGACATTGCACATCCCTTTTCCATCTGACACTGGCCATGGATAGGCAGCACAGCTCTCAGGCACCAGTGCCTGGGGGAAAGCCAGGGCAGTCAGGCACCTGGTGTGCTGCTGGGGGAGATGGAGTGGAGCTGCAGAGACCCACCCGGGGCTGCTGCAGACCTGCAGTGCTCGTGGCTCGAGCAGCTGTCACTGCACACGCTGTGGTTCCCTCCACAGCCCAGGGGCTCAGCCAGCAGCCCCAGCTCAGGGGGTCCCTGCACACGCCCAGGGGAGCCAGGGTGTCCCCCCAGAACAGAAACTGAGGAAGCCCAGCAGACAGGGCTGGGAAATGCTGGGCTGGGAGGTGCTGGCAGGTGGTGCCAGCTGGGAGCACCAGCCCTTCAGGGGACCTGGGGATTCCCCAGCAAGGAACAGCCCCCAGACCCCCAGCCAGAGGCCCCGGAGGAGGTCACACAAAGCCAATTCGTGCTGGGCACCCTGGCACTGCCCTGGGTGCCACACAGACACCCCACAGGGCACCAGTGACCCTCAGCAGGGCCAGAGGTGCAGCAGAACCTTCCCAGAGCAGGAACTGGAGCAGAAGGAGGCTGGCGAGCTCTGAGGGGCTCCCATCTGCAAACACCCTGGGCTGCTCTGTGCCCGCAGTGCTGCAGAGCAAGCACAGCTCACATCTCACATCTCACAGCTCACAGCTCACAGCTCACAGCTCACAGCTCACAGCTCACAGCTCACCATCCATCCACGCCCGACTTCTGCAGCTCCGAGATCCCAAAGGACAGGGAGCCCATGAAATCGTTCCTGCTGGTCAGGTCCCAGTCCCAGATCTCCACAGACAACCGCCTGTCCTTGTCTGCCTCCTTCAGCTGGCTGCAAGAGAGGGAGGGACACGGGCTGGGCATCTGCTGGAGCTGCTCCCACAGCCCCTGCCCCCTGCCCCACCAGGACACGGGGGGAGGGATGGGATGGGATGGGATGGGATGGGATGGGATGGGATAATGGGATGGGATAATGGGATGGGATAATGGGATGGGATGGGATGGGATGGGATGGGATGGGATGGGATGGGATAATGGGATGGGATAATGGGATGGGATAATGGGATGGGATGGGATGGGATGGGATAATGGGATGGGATAATGGGATGGGATGGGATGGGATAATGGGATGGGATAATGGGATGGGATGGGATGGGATGGGATGCTCCTCAGGGCCTGCTGAGCTCTCCAATATTTAATTTCCCAGGCACATCCAATTCCCACGGAGGGCAGGGAGTCCCTGCCCTGACACACTCCGCTCTGAGCGGGGTCAGGGCAGAGGTTTGAGTGCCTCTGTGTCACTCAGAGAACAAAAAGAATCATTTCTCAGCGGAATCAGCTCAGTGCCTCTGAATAATTAAATTAGAGCAAATAAAGTCACATTAATTCCTGGCAGTTAGAAAATTCACTTTACCAATTTAAACGTTTTCCTTGTACTTACAATTTAAATGTCTCGTTCCACTCAGGGTTCAGGGAGCACTTGATAGTTTTGGTCTTCTGTTTGCTTTCGTTTTTGGGGTCAGGGATTAGTTTGAGCTTCACGTAGGGATCTGACAAGCCATTAGGGTCCATAGGAACCAGGTTTTTAGCATCTCTTACTGGGGAAGAGAAAAAGGATTCAATTCAGTATTCCAGCTATAAAAATACCCCACAACTGACAACTTCCCTGCGTGCCAAGAGTAAGTGTGAAAATAGTGATTAAAAGCAGAATGAAACGGGATCTGTGCAGACACGGGCATTACATGAGGAACGACATCATTAACGCGCCTCTCGGGGGTGGGGGAGGCTGCAGGGTCGCCTCAGGAGATTATTTTCACTTTCTGCCGGGCTGCTTTGTTGTTTGCTCTGGGTTTTAAGCACTTTAAAGCTGATTTGTTTCCTGCTGCCCCTTGGGAAGCAGAGCTGTGTGATTGCTGGGGGCCCGGGGATGGAGCTGTCCTGGAGGGGTGGGAAGGGGAGCCCAAAGGCACCAGAGCAGCCCCTGGAGCCCTGGGGGCTGGGGGTGCCCGTGGGCAGCAGCAGCCCGGCCCCGGGGCCAGCATCTCCTCCGGGAAGCAGGAGCAGAGCGGGAAGAGCGAAGCCGAGGTGACTCAGCTGCTGCTGACTGGATTGCAGCTCGGAGAAATCAAACACGGCCAGCCCGGGCTGAGCCTCTTCACCCAGACGGAGGCCAGAAGGGTCTGCCTGCCAGAGGGAGGGTCTGATCTCCCCCCGGGCTGGGCAGGGGTGTCAGAGACGGGAACGGGCCGGGATGGAGCTGAGCCATAGCCTGGGGAAAAGCTGAGTGCGAGGAAGGCCAGGGAGAGCCCCCTCCCCAGGCCTGCAGGGAGAGCCCCCTCCCCAGCCCAGGGGCCAGCACAGAGGGTCCTGCCGTGCTGGGAGCAGCTGAAACCCCCGCAGGTCCCACCAGCAGCTCTGCTGGGAGCTCACGGGGGCTCAGCTTCAGCCCCTCATCCCACCAGGAGCAGGAGGAGGGAGCTCCAGAAGGCACTTCCAGGGTCAGAAGAATAAACATGGGGTGATGTCACATGGGGTGATGTCACACGGGGTGATGTCACATGGGATGATGATGTCACATGGGATGATGATGTCACATGGGATGATGTCACACGGGATGGTGTCACATGGGATGGTGTCACATGGGATGATGTCACACGGGATGGTGTCAGACAGGATGATGTCACACTGGATGGTGTCACATGGGATGATGTCACACGGGGATGATGATGTCACACAAGATGATGTCATACGGGATGGTGTCACACAGGATGATGTCACGTGGGGTGATATCACATGGGATGATGTCACATGGGTGATGTCACACGGGGTGATGTCACACGGGATGATGATGTCACACAGGGTGATGTCACATGGGGTGATGTCACATGGGGTGATGTCACACGGGATGATGATGTCACAGGGATGGTGTCACACGGGATGATGGTGTAACACGGGGTGATGTCACATGGGATGCTGTCACAGGGATGATGTCACATGGGGATGATGATGTCACATGGGATGGTGTCACATGGGGTGATGATGTCACACGGGGTGATGATGTCACACGGGATGGTGATGTCACACGGGATGGTGTCACACGGGGTGATGATGTCACACGGGGTGATGATGTCACATGGGATGGTGATGTCACACAGGATGGTGTCACACAGGATGGTGTCACACAGGATCATGTCACACTGGATGATGTCACAGGGATGATGTCACACAGGGTGATGTCACATGGGATGATGGTGTCACACAGGATGATGTCACATGGGATGGTGATGTCACACGGGATGGTGTCACACTGGATCATGTCACACAGGACAGGCTCTGCTCGGGGTTTCACTGTCCCAGCCTCCCTGGAGGCTGCTGAGCAGCCTCTGCTGTTTGTCAGGCCGCCCTTGGCTTCTTTAAGGAGCAGGAGCAGCCGCTCCTGGCCCTGGCAGTTAATCAGTTCATGCCCTGAAGCATGAGATTTGATTACCTCATGTTATTATCTCAGCCTGCAGGCCTCAACATTTCATTAATGCCAATAATTTTATCTCTTCATGTAAAAAAAACCCCAAATGCTTCTGCTTGACCTTAAGGAACTTCCTGGCTTTTCAAGCAGAAATCAACAATGAGGAGCAGGGAAACACAGACCTGGGGCGCCAGGGCAGGCACACCACAGTGTCACACAGGGGAGGTGTGCTCCTCGCCAGCACTCAGGGAACTCATCTGACACTTCAGTTCCTCACATCCCTCCTATCCTGACAGTTTGTTCATCATTAAGGAGCAGTAACATCGTTATTAGCAGTGAGGAGTAAGAATACTCTGATCCCATTTCCTGCAAGCCCTAAATCACTCTGGGCACCCAGTGTGGCCAGGGAGGTGCTGCCGTGGGCTCAGGGCATGGCCAGGACCAGGTGCTGGCAAATCCTGGATGTCTCTGGGGCAGGGGGCTCAGGGGGGCAGTGCTGGCAGTGCCCTCCCCCTGCTCCACACAGTTCCTGTGGCAGTGGGGACACTGCAGCAGGGCCACGGGGAGGGGATGTCACCCACCCTGCCTGCAGGGACACAGGGAGGGGATGTCACCCACCCTGCCTGCAGGGACACGGGGAGGGGATGTCACCCACCCTGCCTGCAGGGCCACGGGGAGGGGATGTCACCCACCCACCCTGCCTGCAGGGACACGGGGAGGGGATGTCACCCACCCTGCCTGCAGGGACACGGGGAGGGGATGTCACCCACCCACCCTGCCTGCAGGGACACGGGGAGGGGATGTCACCCACCCTGCCTGCAGGGACATGGGGAGGGGATGTCACCCACCCACCCTGCCTGCAGGGACACAGGGAGGGGATGTCACCCACCCTGCCTGCAGGGACACGGGGAGGGGATGTCACCCACCCTGCCTGCAGGGCCACGGGGAGGGGATGTCACCCACCCTGCTGCAGGGACACGGGGAGGGGATGTCACCCACCCACCCTGCTGCAGGGACACGGGGAGGGGATGTCACCCACCCTGCCTGCAGGGACACGGGGAGGGGATGTCACCCACCCTGCCTGCAGGGACACGGGGAGGGGATGTCACCCAGGCTGCTGCAGGGACACAGGGAGGGGATGTCACCCACCCTGCCTGCAGGGACACGGGGAGGGGATGTCACCCACCCACCCTGCCTGCAGGGACACGGGGAGGGGATGTCACCCACCCTGCTGCAGGGACACAGAGAGGGGATGTCACCCAGGCTGCTGCAGGGACACGGGGAGGGGATGTCACCCAGGCTGCTGCAGGGCCTCTCCTCTCCTGGCCCTGGGTCCCACAGCCCTTGGACGGGATTTTGGGAGGGGAGGGCTCCCCTGCTGTCCCTGGGGATTGTCCCGGTGGTTCCTGCCCAGCTGAGCCCCCCTGGCAGCCCCGAGCCCCCCCAGGCTGCACCTGCCGGCACCGGAGCCTCCCCATTCCCCGGCTGATGAGGGAGAACAGTGACCAAAACCGCACCACGCTGATGAGCTAAACGAGCTGGAAGTGCGTTAATTAATAATCACCGGCCCGGGCAGATGCAGCCGTAATGAGCCCTGTTCCTTTCCCACTGTACGAGCATGTGCGAATGTGTTCCCATCAGGGCATTAATTAAACCTGTTAACTCACGGGCTGTTAATGGGAGTGCTGGGCTGCCCAGGACGGGGCTGCTCCTGCCCGGGGGGGCTGCAGGGGCAGGGGATGCGCTGGCAGGACAGACACAGCTCTGGGAGGGGCTGGGAAGGGCTGGCTGGGGGGGCAGCCGTGCATGGAGCCCCTGCAGCCCCTGCACAGCTCCCAGCTGCAATGCACCCCCAGCCCACCTGCCAGGCTCAGACACCCACGGCCCTCAATGCCACAGGCCCAGCACCACCTGCCCCGGGAGCTTTGCTGGGCCTCGCTGCACCTTCACCTGCTGCCGTTTCCTGCCCCACCCCGCAGCCTCTCCCCACCAACAGCACACCGGAGCAGAGCCCAGAGCAGCACAGGGGCCGGCAGGGAGCGTTTGCTGCTGCCCCACACAGCCAGGCTGTGCCTGCCCGCTGCAGGGCTGCCTGCTGCGCCAGGGCCGCAGAGACACAGCCCACATCGCAAATATCGGGGAGGAATTCCTCCTGGGAGGGTGCCAGGCCCTGGCACGGGGTGCCCAGAGCAGCTGCGGCTGCCCCTGGATCCCCGGCAGTGCCCAAGGCCAGGCTCGGAGCAGCCTGGGGCAGTGGGAGGTGTCCCTGCCCATGAGCTTCAGAGACGAATTCAAGGTCCTTTCCAGCCCAAACCACTCCAGGACTCAATGACTCCGTGAAAATCTGTGTTTGCCTTCGGGAGGGGAAGACCGGCTTCACAAAGAGAAGGGAAAAAAATAAAAAATCAGAGCAGAAGAGAAAAGCTCGGAGCTGAAGAGCGTTCGGCAAATCCCTGCTGGATTTGTCAGCTCGGCAGGAAAATCCGAGCCGAGTTGGCCGTGCCCGTGCTGCCGCCTGCAGGCACCGGCCCTGCCCGGCCCTGCCCTGCCCTGCCCGCGCCGGGCACAGCCGGGATGTTCCGGGCACAGTGGGGATGCTCCGGGGGGATGCTCCGCGCACGGCCGGGATGCTCCGGGCACGGCCGGGATGTTCCGGGCACGGGAAAGCGCCCGGAAGTCCTGGGCAAGCGTCCCCCGGCTGGTGAGGCAGGAGAAGATCTCCCGCAGCCCCAGCAGCGCCCGAGCAGCAGCAGCAGCCCCGGGCTCACCCCTGCCTGCCGCCCCCGCCGGGCCCCGGGGCTGCTCCATCCCCCCCGCCCCCGGCAGCAATCCGCCCCGCCTGGGATTCCTGCGGAACGCCTGCAAAGGGCATTTCCCACCCGCAATCTGCTCGGGGGCAGCCCGGCTCTGCCCCCGCCCGCCGCCGCCCCCGCCGTGCCCCGGGGTGCCCCCCCGGCGCTGCCCGCGGCTCCTGCGGGGATTGTTGGGGTCGGGAATCGCTCGGAGCCCGCCCGGCCCGACCCCGCCGCTGCTCCAGCCCTGCCCAGGCCACCCGTGACCCCTGTCCCCGAGTGCCACATCCGCCGGGCTTTGAAATAAATCCCTCCAGGGGTGGGACTCCAACTCTCCCTGGGCAGCTGTGCCAGGGCTGGGCAGCATCTCCAGGGAGGAATTTTCCCTAAAATCCCACCCTGAGCCTCCCCTGGCCCAGCCTGGGGCCGTTCCCTCTCCTCCTGTCCCTGTCCCTGTTCCCAGAGCCCGACCCCCCCGGCTGTCCCCTCCTGGCAGGAGCTGTGCAGAGCCACCAGGGCCCCCTGAGCCTCCTTTGCTCCAGGCTGAGCCCCTCCCCAGCTCCCTCAGCCCCTCCTGGGGCTCCAGACCCTCCCCAGCTCCCTCAGCCCCTCCTGGGGCTCCATTCCCTCCCCCAGCTCCCTCAGCCCCTCCTGGGGCTCCATTCCCTTCCCCAGCTCCCTCAGCCCCTCCTGGGGCTCCATTCCCTCCCCCAGCTCCCTCAGCCCCTCCTGGGGCTCCATTCCCTTCCCCAGCTCCCTCAGCCCCTCCTGGGGCTCCATTCCCTTCCCCAGCTCCCTCAGCCCCTCCTGGGGCTCCATTCCCTTCCCCAGCTCCCTCAGCCCCTCCTGGGGCTCCAGACCCTTCCCCAGCTCCCTCAGCCCCTCCTGGGGCTCCATTCCCTTCCCCAGCTCCCTCAGCCCCTCCTGGGGCTCCATTCCCTTCCCCAGCTCCCTCAGCCCCTCCTGGGGCTCCAGACCCTTCCCAGCTCCCTCAGCCCCTCCTGGGGCTCCAGGCCCTCCCCCAGCCCCATCCCCTGCCCTGGCCAGCTCCAGCCCCTCGGTGTCCTGGCTGTGGGTGCTCCCTCAGCAGCCCCAGCGCGGTTTGGTGGCTCCATCTCCCCCGGGCTGGGTGCCACCCCTGCTCCGGGGGCCATCTGGGCTCCGCAGTGCCCAGCCCTCCTCTCCCAAAGCACTCCCACTCCTCCAGCAGCTCCCTGGCAGAGCTGGAGAGCTCAGCACGCTTCCCTTCCCTCCTGGAAAAGCCAGCAGCTGAGACGTGTTCACCAACACCTCCAGAAGGGGCCAGAAATAAAACAGCCGCTCAGAGGCAGCGGAAGGGATGGGAATCCAGCGGCTGGGGAGGCTGGGGAGCACCGAGCCAACCCAAGAGAGGAACTGAGCGGGCCTGAGGGGCTTTGAGCCTCATTTTAGTGTGGAGAGGGGAGTGGGAGGTGCTGGGTTGTGCATGTGCGTGAGCATTTTGAGCTTGGAAGGCTTTGGGGGATAAACAGAGGGCAGAGAGCCTTGGAATTCACGGGCACCACTCCAGGAGGCAACTCCTGTGGCACCCGAGGCTGAAAACAAACACACTGATGTGGCCCTGGTTGGTGCCTGTGATGTTTGGGTTCTCTGAAACTCTTTTCCCAGTTTTCTGCCAACCACAGACACGTTTTTGTAACTGTGACCTTTGTTTGCGTTCCTTTCCCTGGGAGGGACTTCTTGCTGTCCCTCTGCTCTGACCAATGTGGCTGAAGGGGTTTGTCTGTGTGTCACCCATCGGGTTGTTCTCTGTAGAACAGCATCAAAGAAAAGAAATAACCAAAAATAAACAGAGCCATTGTCAGCCTGCTGAAGTCAGAGTCTGCGTCGTTTGTGATCCTTAACGGCGTCACACTGACTCTAACTCGTTAGAGTTCAGTTAGTTTAAACTTAGTTAAACTGAATTTAGTTAAACTTAGTTTAAACTTAGTTAAACGAAACTTAGTTAAACTGAGTTTAAACTGAGTTAAACTAAATTTAGTTAAACTGTTTAAACTTAGTTAAACTGAAGTTAGTTAAACTGAAGTTAGTTAAACTGAGTTTAAACTGAGTTAAACTGAACTTAGTTAAATTTAGTTTAAACTTAGTTAAACGAAACTTAGTTAAACTGATTTAAACTTAGTTAAGCTGAAGTTAGCCTGACTTTAACTGGTCGGAGAGCCTGTGTCGGTGAGCACGGGGTCTGCCAGGGCTCCTACCTACAACAGTGAGCACGGGGTTTGGGGTTTGGGGTCTGGCGGGGTCCCTACCTACGACGGTGAGCACGGGGTCTGGGGGTTGGGGTCTGGCAGGGTCCCTACCTACAACAGTGAGCACGGGGTCTGGGTCTGGCAGGGTCCCTACCTACGACGGTGAGCACGTCCTTGTCGATGTCGGCGCGGATGTAGATGCGGCCCCGGCGCTCCGTGTGGTCGGTCCCGCACAGGCTGGGCACGTTCATCACGCAGCGCTTGTGCACGTTCATCATGCAGGCTGTGGGACACAGGGGGCACTCAGCACCCGGGCACCGCTGCCAGGTGAGGCACGGACAGACAGACAGACAGACGGACAGACTGACGGGGACAAGCCCGGGGTGTTGGGAGGGGCTCTGGGAGGAACACGGAGCACAGGGATGCTCAGGGGCAGCTGGAGCCTCTGGGCACAGAACCCACTGCCCGCAGCTCCGGGTCCTGCCTGGGGGACCCCGGGGCCCTTGTGGAACCGCTGGAGCTCTGCTGACTCGTTAAATCCTCCCCATCACCCCAGGGTGCGAGGCCGGGCGCTCAGCTGGATCCACCAGGGGCCAAAACGGGGCATTAAAAATGACCTGTGTGTCTGTGTGCACACGGAGGGGCAGAAACATCCACCGATACACACAGATCCATAGATCCGCATTTACATCTCAAAGCAGCTCCTTCCCCTTGGCAAGATTCCCCGGGCTCTGAGCAATTCGCTGTTCCCAGCCAGCCACGCTCCCCCATCCCCGAGCACGGAGCAGCCAAGCTCGCTGCTCCCGCCGCCAGCGCCGGCACACGCTGCGCGTCCCGCTCCCCTTAAACAGGAACGCGCAGGATTAACTCGGAAAATTCCTGATTCCATCCCTGCCAGCCCCCGTTCTCTCCTCGCCGCGCTGCAATCACCGGCGGCAGCGCCCGGCCGCGGCCACAGGGTGTCACTCGGAGCCAGCGCCGCGGGACGGGCGGGCGGGGCAGCGGGGGGACGCGGGGGGACGCGGGGGGATGCAGGGGAGGCTGCGGAGGGCGGATGCTGCTGCGGGGGCGCCTCTGGAGAGGGGCTCCGGGGGGATGCTGCGGCAGCGGGGGGCGTGGGGGTCCGGACAAAGGGGTCTGGGGGGGATGCTGCTGCAGCGGGGGGCGTGGGGGTCCGGACAAAGGGGTCTGGGGGGGGATGCTGCTGCAGAGGGATGCGGGGAGGGTTCCCCCAGCCCAGAGCCTTTCCCTGCCCTCTCCCTGCAGCAGCCCCGGGGGGTCCCCACAGCCGGTGAGGGGGTGCCCACTCAGGGCACTCAGAGCCCTGCAGCTCCACAGCCCTGGCAGAGGGCACGGGCTCCTGGCCACAGCCCGGGGCCCTGGGGTGCCTGAGCCCTCCCCGGGGTGTCTGAGCTTTCCCCGGGGTGCCTGAGCCCTTCCCTGGGGTGTCTGACCCCCCCCCCGGGGTGTGTCTGAGCCCTTCCCTGGGGTGCCTGAGCCCTCCCTGGGGTGCCTGAGCCCTTCCCTGGGGTGCCTGAGCCCTCCCTGGGGTGCCTGAGCCCTTCCCTGGGGTCCCTGACCCCCCCCGTGGTGCCCGAGCCCCCCGTGCCGCAGCCAGGGCCACCCTGCCGTGTGTCACTCACTGTCACATTTCATGCCCTGGTGGATGAGCCCGTAGAGCAAGGAGCCGCAGTGGTCACAGAAGGTGGGGCTGGAGTAGGTGTGGATTTTGAATTTGTGCTTGCTCCGGGGGTCCTGGCAGGAAAACAAAGGACAAGGGTTATCAGCTTGCATCAAAGGCTGGCACTGCTCTGCCCATCCCAGGGCCAGCTGGCTCCCAGGTGCTGCCAATGGGCTTCAGTCAGGTGCCCCCGGCTCCTGGGGACTGTTCCAGCAGCCCCGGGCCCAGCTCTGCTCCTCCTGGTCGGTGCTGCCATAACAATGCAAGAGCAGTGCCCTGCCCTGGCTGGGGAGTCACGGCTGTGCAGTAACTCGGCCCCAGCAGGGAAAGCTCCAGCTGGGGTTGGTAGGTGCAGACCAAGAGAAGGGCTGGGCACTGCCCAGCTCCCACACAGGGCAGGAGCAGCCACCCCTGAGCCCACCTGCGCTGAGCCTGCCCAGGGAACCCCTCCCGGGCTCTGCTGCCAGCCCTCCCCTGACACCCCCGGCCATCCCAGCTGCTGTGGGGATATTTCAATGCTTTGAGCTTTCCTGAGAGCAAGGGCAGATTGCTGCCCAGCAGAGAGGGGGCAGAGCCCAGCTCGTCCCTCCTGCAGGCACTGGGCACACTCCCGGGCTCCAGCAAGGGGCAGCAGGAGCCAGAGCCAAGCAAACCCAGATCAGGGAATCTCAGATTGGGCTGGGTTGGCAGGGACCTTAAAGAACACCCAGCCCCACCCCTGCCCTGGCAGGGACACCTCCCACTGCCCCAGGCTGCTCCCAGCCCTGCCCAGCCTGGCCTTGGCACTGCCAGGGATGCAGGGGCAGCCACAGCTGCTCTGGGCACCCCGTGCCAGGGAAAACTTCCAGAAGAAACAGCTTCTCAACGGGGAGACAGGACAGAGCTATGGGCAGAGCAGGGTTTGGCATTCCCTGGCGTGTTCCATGCCAGACAGGACAGAGCCCTGGGGCAGAACTCTGGGCAGAGCTCTGGGGCAGAGCACTGGGGCAGAGCACTGGGGCAGAGCACTGGGGCAGAGCTCTGGGGCAGAGCAGGGTTTGGCATTCCTTGGCGTGTTCCATGCCAGACAGGACAGAGCTCTGGGCAGAGCAAGGGTTTGGCATTCCCTGGCGTGTTCCATGCCAGACAGGACAGAGCCCTGGGGCAGAACTCTGGGCAGAGCCCTGGGGCAGAGCTCTGGGGCAGAGCAGGGTTTGGCATTCCCTGGCGTGTTCCATGCCAGACAGGACAGCTCTGGGAGCTCAGGGGAGCCTGGAGCAGCGGGGCTGGGCAGGGGAAGCTGCTGGGGCTCAGCACACCCGGGCACAGCGCAGGGAAGGGGGAGGTTCCGGCAGGGAGCAGCTTGATTTCATCTCAGGTTAATTGCTGAAGGGTTAGGGATGAGGCTCAGCTCCCAGCTCTGTCATTCGAGCTGAGCAGCTTTTTAATGGCCTGGAAAGCTGCCCAGGCATTAGCAAAGACACCTTTTCAGGGCACTGCCAGCCCAGTAAATAAATAAAGAGTGGAATCAGAAGCGAGCTGTAACATCACCACCAACACATTCCATCCCCCTGAAATTAATTTCCCAGAACTGTTGCATCGGAGCTTTCAGCTGCATTAACCACCTGCAATTCTGCTTCACTGCTCAGCCCCACAGAGAGCCCCAATGGCACCCAGGAGGGGGAAAACCAGCAGAGCTTCCTTTGCCTTGGCCTGTGCCGTGCCAGGGCCCAGGCACAGGCTCCAGCCAAGGCCCTGGCACTGGAAATCTCTCACATTTTACCCCAAGGAAACGGCCTCCAGACACAGCTGCCAGCTGCCAGAATGGCACAGGGAGGCTTTGGGGACCAGGGGCAGCAGCCCTCCTGTCTCCTGGACACCCCGAGCAGTCAGCTCTGTCAGTGGCTCGTGGCTCTGACTGCCTTTTGCATTCCTCAGACGTTTGTAAGGCAGCAGAGGAACGAAGCCCAGGATTTTAGGCTGGAACAGGAGGCGGGGGAGAGCCCCCCCTGAAACTCGGGGCAGGCAGCCAAGAGGCAGCCAGGACTCAACCTTGGGATGGTCTGGAAAGTTCCAACCCAAACCATGCTGTGATTCTGACTCCCTTGCCAGTGTCCTGGGAGAGAGGAGGTCCCTGGCTGCCCAGTCCTGCACCCTGCAGAGCCCCCAGGCACAGCCCCTGCACTCCCCTGTGCAGCCCCTGGCAGGGGCAGGGGCACGGGGGCAGCTCTGGGAGAAGCCAGGTGCCAGCACAGGGATCAGCCCCGGGTGCTGCTGCCCTCCCTCCCAGAAACAGACACCCCTGTGCAGCAGGGAAAGCCTCAGCCATTCATAAAAAACATGAGCTCTGTGAGAAGGAGACGGCTCCCACTTGGTGTAAAGGACATTGGATCCCCACTGGAACCCAGAGCTGGAACAGCAAAGTCAGAACAGCCAGAGCAGGCTGGGCTCCCCAGGCCAGCATCCCCCTGCCCAGAGCAGGCTGGGCTCCCCGGGCCAGCCCCAGCCCCCTGCCCAGAGCAGGCTGTGCTCCCCAGCCCCAGCCCCCTGCCCAGAGCAGGCTGGGCTCTCCATGCCAGCCCCAGCCCCCTGCCCAGAGCAGGCTGGGCTCCCCAGCCCCAGCCCCCTGCCCAGAGCAGGCTGGGCTCCCCAGCCCCAGCCCCCTGCCCAGAGCAGCCTGGGCTCTCCAGGCCAGCCCCAGCCCCCTGCCCAGAGCAGGCTGGGCTCCCTGAACCAGCCCCATCCCCCTGCCCAGAGCAGGCTGGGCTCCCCGGGCCAGCCCCATCCCCCTGCCCAGAGCAGGCTGGGCTCCCCGGGCCAGCCCCAGCCCCCTGCCCAGAGCAGGCTGGGCTCCCTGAACCAGCCCCATCCCCTGCCCAGAGCAGGCTGGGCTCCCCAGGCCAGCCCCAGCCCCCTGCCCAGAGCAGGCTGGGCTCCCCAGGCCAGCCCCAGCCCCCTGCCCAGAGCAGGCTGGGCTCCCCGGGCCAGCATCCCCCTGCCCAGAGCAGGCTGGGCCCCTGACCAGCCCCAGCCCCCTGCCCAGAGCAGGCTGGGCTCCCCAGGCCAGCCCCAGCCCCCTGCCCAGAGCAGGCTGGGCTCCCCAGCCCCAGCCCCTGCCCAGAGCAGGCTGGGCTCCCCAGCCCCAGCCCCTGCCCAGAGCAGGCTGGGCTCCCTGAGCCAGCCCCACCCCCTGCCCAGAGCAGGCTGGGCTCCCCAGGCCAGCATCCCCTGCCCAGAGCAGGCTGGGCTCCCCAGGCCAGCCCCCTGCCCAGAGCAGGCTGGGCTCCCCGGCCAGCCCCAGCCCCTGCCCAGAGCAGGCTGGGCTCCCCAGGCCAGCCCCATCCCCCTGCCCAGAGCAGGCTGGGCTCCCCGGGCCAGCCCCATCCCCCTGCCCAGAGCAGGCTGGGCTCCCTGAGCCAGCCCCAGCCCCCTGCCCAGAGCAGGCTGGGCTCCCCGGGCCAGCATCCCCCTGCCCAGAGCAGCCTGGGCTCCCCAGGCCAGCATCCCCCTGCCCAGAGCAGGCTGGGCTCCCCAGGCCAGCATCCCCCTGCCCAGAGCAGGCTGGGCTCCCCGAGCCAGCCCCATCCCCCTGCCCAGAGCAGGCTGGGCTCCCTGAGCCAGCCCCATCCCCCTGCCCATGGCAGGCTTAGGCTCTGCTGCAGCCCTGCTCTGGAGAGGCTGACGCCAGAGGGGCAGAGCCGAGGCGGGCAGGGGGATGGAGCAGCCAGGCCTGCAGAGGAGCAGCTGCTGGGCTGTGGCTGAGAGGGGCTGGTGTCACCTTGGCCAGCGCCTCGGGAAGTGCCACAACCAGCAGCTGTGGGATGGTTTCTGAGCGAGGCTGGAGTGGCTGCACACAGACTATTTTTGTACCAGGAGACGGGACTGACGAGAACACTGTGTGTGCAGATGCTGAGACTTAAAACAAGAATGGTTAAAAAGAAGTTTGCCAAGAAAAGAAAAGGCTCTTCTCCTCCCCCACCAGCGCTGAGCCAGCCTGAAGAACGGAGAGGAACAGCTTTCCTTGGAGCAGAGCTGGAAAATGCCATGAGCAGAGCCAGTGCCTTTCCTTTCCTTTCCTTTCCTTTTCCTTTCCTTTCCTTTTCTTTCCTTTCCTTTCCTTTCCTTTTCCCTTTCCTTTCCTTTCCTTTCCTTTCCTTTCCTTTCCTTTCCTTTTCCTTTCCTTTCCTTTCCTTTCCCTTTCCTTTCCTTTCCTTTCCTTTCCTTTCCTTTCCTTTCCTTTTCCTTTCCTTCCCTTCCCTTCCCTTCCCCTTCCCTTCCCTTCCCTTCCCTTCCCTTCCCTTCCCTTCCCTTCCCTTCCCTTCCCTTCCCTTCCCTTCCCCTTCCCTTCCCTTCCCTTCCCTTCCCTTCCCTTCCCTTCCCTTCCCTTCCCTTCCCTGTGCAATCTCCCATCCCTGACCCATTGCATTTGAAGTTTCTCCTGTTTCCTTGACTAAATAAGAAAAAATTTCCTCCCAGTGAGGGTGCCAGGCCCTGGCACAGGTGCCCAGAGCAGCTGTGGCTGCCCCTGTGTCCCTGGCAGTGCCCCAGGCCGGGCTGGGCAGGGTTTGGGGCAGGGGGAGGTGTCCCTGCTCCCCAGAGCACTGAACTCCAAATCTCCTGCAGAGCCTGGGGAAGGGGCAGCTGGGCCCCCACCGACAGCCAGGGGTGTTTGAACCCTCTACATTTGACAGAACACACAGCTTTGCCTTCGAGAGCAGAGGCTGCTGCTTTCCCCGTCTCATTGCAAAGAAAGCTCTAAATGATCCCTGCTGAAGGGGAATTAGCAGAGCTCGTGTGAAGAGACCATTCCGAAGTGAATTTCACAGCGATTTAAGCAGCACAACAGCAAATACAGCACAGCACTGCACTCACCAAACCCTGGCAGGGACAGAGACCCAAACCCCGGCTCTGATCCCCACATTTCCCGTCTGGAAAATCCCCTCGGCATGCAGGGAACACCCGGAGCAGGCAGAAATGCCCTGCCACCCTCCCAGGGAAAGCACGGACTGCAAGGGGCTGGGCCGGGGTGGCAGGTGACAGCTGCAGGTGGCACCCAGCAGGGACAGGGACCAGCCCTGCCCGGGAGCAGCGCCCTGCACCCACCTGCCTGCACAGGGCTGGGAAAACTCCTCAGGCGAGAAACAGCCCCCAGCCCCGGCAAAAACCACGGGAGGGAGCTCAGGGGCAAGGGAGTGAGGGTGAAAGGTCTTGGTGTCAATGAAAAGAGCCCCAAACATCCCACAGACAGCCCCGAGAGGGGGTTACACACGAGAGGGAAACAGGTCCTGTCCGGGGCTCCAGCAGCGAGCTGGAACTCGGTGACCTTAAATCCCCTGCCAAGCCCACCCAGCGATTCCGCGGTTGTGGAGCATCCTTTCCGCCAGCCTCCCTGCTCCCGGGCAGCTGCCGAGCCTGTCACCAGAGGCACTTTGACTCTGCCGCACCAGCCAGCGACACCAGAGCCGTTCCTCGGTGCTTTCCAGCGCTCCAGCCCGGCCCGGCTCCCCCCCAGCACAGCGCCCGAGGGCAGCGGGGCCGGCCAAAGCCCAGGAGGTGCCAGAGGGAGCGAGGCAGAGACATCTTCATCCCACGGGAACTGTCCCCCGCCGGGCAGCGAGCAGGTGCCCTCGCTGCGGGGGCAGATGGCGCAGCACGGCAGCCCGAGAAGTTAATTAGCGGGACAACAGAAAGCAGTAATTGCAGGGAGGTTGTGAGGATTTGCCGGCCGGGCAGCCCAGGGAGCGGGAGCCGCGGGGAGGGGCCGGGTCCTGTGCGAGGGGGCCGGGGGCACAGCGTGGGGCCCTTTCCAGCCCTTTCCATGTGCAAATTCCTCCCGAAATCCTTCCCGAAATCCTCTCCCCGAGCCACGAACCGGGACAATTTACACAGCAAATTGAAACGTAGCTGCACTGGCCCCTTACCTCCCCAGAGCAGCTCTGGTATTTATTAACACGTCCTGATTCGATGACCTTTAGCAGGATCATGCAAAGAAGGTCATTTTAATGATTATTTTGTCTACAATTTAAATAATTATGCATCCTACTAATAGCTCCAGCTATAATTAGGTTTGCCAACTGGAATACATTTACACGGGCTGACTCTGGGTGCTGGAGACCTCACTGGGGGTCAGTCACACACTGTCTGTGGGTCAGTCACTGTCTGTGGGTCAGTCACACACTGTCTGTGGGTCAGACACACACTGTCTGTGGGTCAGTCACTGTCTGTGGGTCAGTCACACACTGTCTGTGGGTCAGTCACACACTGTCTGTGGGTCAGTCACTGTCTGTGGGTCAGTCACACACTGTCTGTGGGTCAGTCACTGTCTGTGGGTCAGTCACACACTGTCTGTGGGTCACACACTGTCTGTGGGTCACACACTGTCTGTGGGTCAGTCACACACTGCCTGTGGGTCAGTCACACACTGCCTGTGGGTCACACACTGTCTGTGGGTCAGTCACTGTCTGTGGGTCAGTCACACACTGCCTGTGGGTCAGTCACACACTGCCTGTGGGTCAGACACTGTCTGTGGGTCAGACACTGTCTGTGGGTCAGTCACACACTGCCTGTGGGTCAGTCACACACTGTCTGTGGGTCAGACACTGTCTGTGGGTCAGACACTGTCTGTGGGTCAGTCACACACTGCCTGTGGGTCACACACTGGCTGTGGGTCAGTCACACACTGGTTGTTGGGGGGATCTAACCCTAATCCTAACCCTAATCCTCCCCCTAACCCCTCACACTACCCCTAACCCCTAACCCCAGCCTAACCCTAACCAGCCACTGCCCAGTCACTCCAGCCCAGGCTCAGGCCAGCTTTGCCTCCTGCCAGCAGGAGAGCCAGGAGTGCCAGGGCTGGGCAGGAGGAGCAGCAGAGCTGAGCAGGGAGGGGCTGTCAGCCCCTGGAGCATCTCACCCTTGTCTGTCCCCTCAGGAGGGACCCCGGGTGACAGGCCCCGGTGTGGGGCACAAGCCCTGCCCCGCCTGCAGCCCCTGCAGCACAGGCACAGCCCCTGCCTGCAGCACCAGCGCTTCCAGCTCCATTCCCTGCTGCAAGGAGCAATTAATCTTTCATCTTTCCTGCTCAGAGACACTATCATGTGTAATTAGTCCTCTCTCCCAGATGGAAGCTCCTGCTCGGCAGCCCTGGCAGGGTAAAGCACACAGCCAGGCTCTGGCTGTCCTCAGGGAGGCTCAGACACAGCCAGGTCACACAGAAAACACCCCAGAGGGGCAGCACCCAGCACTGACAGGGGCTCTGGCACTGCCAGGTCACACAGAAAACACCCCAGAGGGGCAGCACCCAGCACTGAACAGGGCTCAGGCACAGCCAGGTCACACAGAAACACCCCAGAGGGGCAGCACCCAGCACTGACAGGGGCTCTGACTGCCAGGTCACACAGAAACACCCCAGAGGGGCAGCACCCAGCACTGACAGGGGCTCTGGCACTGCCAGGTCACACAGAAACACCCCAGAGGGGCAGCACCCAGCACTGACAGGGGCTCTGGCACTGCCAGGTCACACAGAAACACCCCAGAGGGGCAGCACCCAGCACTGACAGGGGCTCTGGCACAGCCAGGTCACACAGAACACAAACACCCCAGAGGGGCAGCACCCAGCACTGACAGGGGCTCAGACACACAGCCAGGTCACACAGAAACACCCCAGAGGGGCAGCACCCAGCACTGACAGGGCTCTGGCACTGCCAGGTCACACAGAAACACCCCAGAGGGGCAGCACCCAGCACTGACAGGGGCTCAGACACAGCCAGGTCACACAGAAACACCCCAGAGGGGCAGCACTCAGCACTGACAGGGGCTCTGGCACAGCCAGGTCACACAGAAACACCCCAGAGGGGCAGCACCCAGCACTGACAGGGGCTCAGACACAGCCAGGTCACACAGAAACACCCCAGAGGGGCAGCACCCAGCACTGACAGGGGCTCAGGCACAGCCAGGTCACACAGAAACACCCCAGAGGGGCAGCACCCAGCACTGACAGGGGCTCTGGCACAGCCAGGTCACACAGAAACACCCCAGAGGGGCAGCACTCAGGCACACCATCAGCACAGTGTGGGTACAAAATGCTTCTCTCAGTTCTCCAGCACTGTGAGGACGCACAGATCGAGGAGTGAAGTTGGAAGATAATTTTCTTTTAACACATTTTTTTTCCCTGGGCTCCAGGTCCAGGCCACAGGGAAGGGCAGCCTGCCTGCCCTGCTGCGCTCCCTGCACGGCTCCCTGCCCTCTGCAGCCCCACTGCCCCGCTGCAGGGATGCACCAAACCCGCTGCCAGCTCTGGCACCTGCAATAAACTCAGCTCCTCCCTTCGGTGGGATTCACTGGGGATTTGGACGCTGGCAGAGTTACCAGCTGCAGAAACACAGAAATCCCTGCACCCAGCCCAGCCTGGTGCCCCCAGCTCTGCCAGCAGCACAGGTGCCCCGGGCTCACACGGAGCTCATCAGCAGCCACGGAGCAGAGGGAACTGCAGCTCCCCACTGCCCAGAGCAAACCCCTGTCCCTGGCTCCTTCCTGCAGCCAGCAAGGCACTGCTGTGTGCTGGAGCAGCTCCTCCTCTCCTGATTCAAAGCTCCTTAAGGATGATGTGATTATATAATTACAAATATGATCTATTACAGATGTAATTGTGCCGCTGTGAGAGCAGGACTGACAGGGCAGGAGGAAGGAAGCCTGCCCAACCTGCACCCCCCAGTGACAGCCCCGTGCCCGAGGGGCAGGGCACAGACCCCAGGGGCTCTGGCGGCCTTTGCTGAGAGAAAAAAAAAAAAAAAAAAAAAAAAAAAATTAAAAATTAAAAATAACAGAGGACAGAAAAAAAAAAAGCGATTAACAGGGCCATTTTCTCCCTGCCTTAGTCCCAAGGACTGCATTCCATCTTCATTTTCAGAAGTTACGTGTTCAGAGATTAATTAGCAGTGCCGGGCATCTGTTCCCTGCCTGCTGCCTGTGCGCGGTGCCGGTGCTGCCCCGGGGACAGCAGCGAGTGACAGCGACCGTGACCACGGGCCCTGCACCCGAGTGCCCAGAGCCACCCGGAGCTGCTGCCGAGACCAGCTGGGACCCGCCTGCCCCAGGGCCCCTCGCTGTCCCCGTGTGCCACCGCCGGGGCAGGGCATGGAGCCCAGCCCGGGCACAGCTCTGCGGGGACAGCTGCGGCGCCCCCCGGCCCCCCGTGCCCAGCACTGCAGCCCCACTGCATTCCCGTGCCCAGCACTGCAGCCCCGCTGCCCCCCTGTGCCCGGCACTGCAGCCCCACTGCATTCCCATGCCCAGCACTGCAGCCCCGCTGCCCTCCCGTGCCCAGCACTGCAGCTCCGCTGCATTCCCCGCTGCAGCGGTGCCAGTGGGGCAGCTGGTGCCCGCACACTCCGCCGCCCGTCCCCGCTGCCAAACCCCGTCCGCCTCCAGCCAGGCCAGCGATTTCGGCATTCTGCCCCCCCGGCACCCGCCCAGCCCGCTGCCAGGGGATGCTGGTGCCCCTCAGCATCCCCTGCCCTGCCGGGTGGGGTGGGGCTCAGCTCAGCCCCCAGCTCCTTCCCCCCCTCAGCCCCCAGCTCCTCCCCCTCAGCCCCCAGCTCCTTCCCCTCAGCCCCCAGCTCCTTCCCCCTCAGCCCCCGCTCCTTCCCCTCCCTCCCCCCCTCAGCCCCCAGCTCCTTCCCCCCCTCAGCCCCCAGCTCCTTCCCCTCAGCCCCCAGCTCCTTCCCCGGCCGGGCAGGTTCCCTCTGGGCACGCAGGAGACCCTCAGTGCCCATCACAGCAGAGGGGTCCGGGCGGGTGACAGCCACCCCGCAGCGGGCACGGCGAGAGACGCGCCGGGGGCGCTCGGTGCCGCTGTCCGTGCGTGTCTGCGGTGACAGAGAGCGGGGACACAGCGACAGTGCCACAGCTGCGGGACACTGCCCCGGTGCAGGAGGGGCTGTCCGCGCAGACACCGCGGCTCGGGAGGGGAACAGGCCCCGCCCGGGCCCAGCACAAACCTCCCCAGCTGCCGGCAGCCGCATCCCCCCGTCCCTCTCCCCCAGCCCCGCTCCGGGCCGGCGGTGCGTGCGGAGCCGCCGCCTCCCGCAGCCGCCTGCTCCCACCGCTTCTATTTTTAAGGGTGAGAGCTGTGGTGCTCTGTCGTTCCCCCGATTCGAGCTCCTCTCTCTCCCAGCCGTTCCCCAAATTAGCCAGTTTCCACGGCAAAGCTCGGGAGCTGCCAGACGGGCAGGGCCGGGCGGGGGAGCCCGGCCCCGCTGCCCCCGGGCCAGGGCATCCACCGGGGGATGAAACCCTCGGGGAAACAAGGACGGGATCTCAGCCAGCGGGTGTTTGGGTGCTCCTCTGACACCAGGGACAGAGGGACATTGGGGCCAGGCTGCGGGCTCAGCCCCAAAGGGAAATCTCTGCCTCCCCACGTGTTCCCTCTGCTCTGCTGAGCACAAGTTTTTGGGTGGTTGGAGCGTTTCAAGTATCCCAGAAACCCCTGAGAGTCCCCACAACTCCAAAACCCCAACCCCTGAAGGGATTTAAAAGCCACCTGGACGTGGCACGTGGGGACGTGGGGTAGTGGTGACCTTGGATGTGCTGGGGAAGAGTTGCACTTGATGATCCTTAGGGGCTTTTCCACCCTAAACCACCCCATAAATCAGAGATGCCCGTGAAACAACAACCCAGGAGTGCCCTCAGCCGAGGAGGCTGGAGGAGCACCTGGTGCAGGTGCTGTCAGCCCCCCAGAACCCCCGCAGGTGCTGTGAGCCCCCCAGGACCCCCGCAGGTGCTGTGAGCCCCCCAGGACCCCCACAGGTGCTGTCAGCCCCCAGGACCCCCGCAGGTGCTGTGAGCCCCCCAGGACCCCCCACAGTGCTGTCAGCCCCCCAGGACCCCCGCAGGTGCTGTGAGCCCCCCAGGACCCCGCAGGTGCTGTCAGCCCCCCAGGACCCCCATGTGCAGGTGCTGTCAGCCCCCCAGGACCCCCGCAGTGCTGTGAGCCCCCCAGGACCCGCAGGTGCTGTCAGCCCCCCAGGACCCCATGTGCAGGTGCTGTCAGCCCCCCAGGACCCCCACAGGTGCTGTGAGCCCCCCAGGACCCCGCAGGTGCTGTCAGCCCCCCAGGACCCCTGCAGGTGCTGTGAGCCCCCAGGACCCCCATGTGCAGGTGCTGTCAGCCCCCCAGGACCCCCATGTGCAGGTGCTGTCAGCCCCCCAGGACCCCCACAGGTGCTGTGAGCCCCCCAGGACCCCTGCAGGTGCTGTGAGCCCCCCAGGACCCCCATGTGCAGGTGCTGTGACCCCCCAGGTGTGTACTCACATCCGAGGCGGGGCCCTTGTCGGCGCCGGGGCAGGAGAAGGTGACGAACTCATGGCACCGCTTGTGCACCACGAAGCAGCAAACTGCAAAGAGAGCACAGGGACAGGGTCAGGGCCAGGGCAGCACCAGAGCCCGGGGGTGACACCGCACAGCCCCGCCGTGCCCCATCCCCCAGCGCTCCCAGGAGGGGCTTTAGGCAGAGCTTTGAACCTCACGGAATGTCCCAATCCCGATTTTGGGAGAACTCAGCAGAACAAAGTGCTGGGTGAACGTCAGAGCAGGGCTGGGAACACTTCTGCTGCTCTGAGCTCATTGTCACCGGTGGCACACGCTCTGAGGTCACCGCCAGGAATAAAGAGAGGGGGAATCTGGCGCTCGCGGGGAGCGGAGCTGAAAAGTGCATGTGGCCAAAAATGGAAGATTGTACCCGAGGGAACAGGTGGGCAATTCTCCTCCCACGGCTCTGCTTTTCTGCAGCATCTCCCCAGCCTCCGTTTGCCAGACCAGGAGACACGCACGTCTCCCTCCCCTCACACACGTCAGTGCCAGCCCTGCCCTCCTGGGAACGGCACAGGGGGTCAGTCCCGACGTGCCACTGCCCAGAATGGCCAGCAGAAGCACCCAGAGCTGAACCCCCATCCCCTGAACCCCCAACCCTTCAGCACGTGCCAGCCTGAGGCTGCCAGCACTGTTCCTGCTCCTTGTGCAGCCAAAGCTCTGCATTTCAGGGCAGTTTTTTCCCCAAATGCCAAATAAACACCTCGCCTTCGGTGACAGACCCTAAAGAACCATTTGTCACTGCAGGTAACTGCAGCTGAGGGCCCAGATCCTCCTCCAAGGGACTCAGCCCCTCTGACCCTGCAGCTGGAGGTGGCAGCACTGCTGGGGCTCCCCAGCTCTGGGGACAGAGACACCACCTGGCAGCCCATGTCACCTCTGTCACAGGCACCACCTGGCAGCCCATGTCACCTCTGTCACAGGCACCACCTGGCAGCCCATGTCACCTCTGTCACAGGCACACCTCCACAGCCCATGTCACCTCTGTCACAGCCCGTGTCACCTCTGTCACAGGCACACCTCACAGCCCATGTCACCTCTGTCACAGCCCATTGTCACCTCTGTCACAGCCCATTGTCACCTCTGCCACAGGCACCACCTCGCAGCCCATTGTCACCTCTGTCACCTCCTGGGTGCCAGCCCTGGCCTGGCCATCCTGCACTCTGCCCCCAGGCCCCAGGGGTGCCCAGCTCCCTCCCATGCCCCATCCCTGTCCCACAGGATGAGCCCTCAGCCCCAAGGGGCCCGAAGGGAGCCCAGGCAGGAACGGAGCCAAGGGAAGGAGCTCTGGTCCTGAGGGCAGCCTGGGCACCACACCCTGCTCTGCCTCTCCCACCACCACAGCCCCAGGAGCTGCAGTTACACTGGATGAAAGCCTCTGGAAGAGGAGCAGCAGGGGCTGAGGTTTGGGGACAGAGCACAGGAACCAAACGGAGCTGTGCAAGAAGGGAGCAATTCCACTGCAGCAATATGGGATTCTCCTGAGGAACAAGGGAAAGGCAAGTGACGTTGGCCATGAACCTCACAAGCCCCTCTCTGTGCCCTGCTACACGCAGCTGTAAACTCATTTTCCTTTCCACATTCTCCATTGCGAACAAAAACAAACCCAGAAGGTTTCAGAGGCAGAATAGCTGCCAAGAGCTCTCTCCTTGCAGGACCTCTCACTTGCTTTTCTGAGTCAAACAAACAAACATTTTCTTGAAAGCATTGCTCACCATTCCTGTCATTTGTACATGGAGACAGAAGCATCTGGGAAGCAGGCAGGAAGGAATCAGAACTCTCTTAGCAGGGATTTCTCCTGAGGTGTGTGTGCAAACCCCGTGGCTCCGTGACACGGGTGCAGGGTGGGCACTGCTGCCAGGCCTGGGCTGTGCTGGGGGCTCCCCAGTGCAGCTGGGACCACCCCAGCTCAGCAGAGGGAATGAGGGTCCCACCAGGCTGGAGTTACCACGCAATGGTTTGGGTGGGAAGGGACCTCAAAGGCCACCCCTGGAAGTCCAGGCTGGACAGGGCTTGGAGCGGCCTGGGACGGTGGGAGGTGTCCCTGCCCAGGGCAGGGGGGGCACTGGATGGGGTTTAAGGTCCCTTCCCACCCCAACCATCCCAGGATTGTGATCCTGATCCATGGCCAGGATAATGCACTGGCAGGTGGGTGAGCAGAAGGCTTCCCTCCACACCCAGGGCAAAGCAGAGCTCCCTGCCCCGGCAGCAGCAGCGGGGGCTCTGCACCCACCCCCTCCCAGGGAGCTCCACGAGCCTCAGAAGGAGCCCCTGGAACATTTCCCCTGTGCTTGGGTGAGAGCCCAGCCATGCAGAAGGGAGCCAGGGCCAGCAGGTTGACCCAGGAACAGGGGCTGTGTCAGCTGTCCTGTCCCAGCTCCCAGGACGGGGCCTGCCCGTGGGTGTCAGGAGGCTGCAGAGATCTTCCCCCTGCCCTGCCCTCCTGCTGCCAGCACACTCGAGCAGTTCGAGCCCGTGTCTTTGTCAGTTTAGAAACCCCAGCACGAGCAGCAGCTTCCCCAATTAGGCCGTTAATTTGTAAATCTTATTATTTGGGTAATAAAGTTATCAAATCCCACCGGCTGCCTGCAAACATCCCAAGTCATTTGTACACAACGAGAAGGAAAGATTAACCTTTCCCATCCCTTGCTGCACCAGGCAGGAGGATTCCCTGGCCCTGGGCTCTCCTGCAGGGCCAGCTCCCTCACAGGGCTCTGGGGAGACATCCCTGCCCTGGGAGAGGGGAAGGGTACAAACCCTGTGGAAGGCAAAGAGCCCCAAAGCTCCCCACAGCCTTGGGAGGTTTGCTGGAACACACGTTTCTCACAGCTGCCCCAGCACAGCGTGTCAGAGATGAAAAGATTTGCACCAAAATGTCACGGCACGGTCACACACCTCCATCCCCTGGGGTCCTGACACAAGATCTCCTGGAAGGTTGGGTTGGAGAGCTAAGGAAGCACAACAGCAGCAGGGCATCCTCAAACCCGAGGAGATGTCTTATTGTGGAGGGTGAAAAGAGAGAAAATGCTAGAAAATGCTAACACATATTGCTTTTATACACACACACACACATATATATATATATATACACACAGAGAAAGGCGTCTTGGCTTAAACCACTGCTCAAAAACTCTCCAGAAAAACCACAGAGCAGCTTCCCTGCTGATTCCAGAAGCTGCCGATCAGTGGAAGCACACCAGGACGTGTTCCAGGCGTTTGGAGGCTGCAGAACACACCTCTGGCTGCAGCCGCGGCTCGGCGGGGCTGTCCTGGGGCAGGGACCCGCGGGGCAGCTCGGCACAGCACCCCCGGCTCCGGCTGCCCGAGGTTCGGGGTGCTCGGGGTGTGCAGAAGGACAGAATTCCTGGGGCTGGCAGCGCTTTGGAGCGGCGCCGCAAACCCCGGCAGGGGCAGAGGCTGCGGCTCCGGCAGCGGCGGCTCCCGGGAGCGGCGCTCCCAGCCCGGCCCCGCAGGGTGATCCCGGCTCTGCTGTGCGCAAACCTGTGCACAAACCCCGCAGGGTGATCCCTGCTCTGCTGTGCACAAACCTGTGCACAAACCCCGCAGGGTGATCCCTGCTCACACCCTGTGCACAAACCCCGCAGGCTGATCCCTGCTCACACCCTGTGCACAAACCCCGCAGGCTGATCCCTGCTCTGCTGTGCACAAACCTGTGCACAAACCCCGCAGGGTGATCCCTGCTCACACCCTGTGCACAAACCCCGCAGGGTGATCCCTGCTCACACCCTGTGCACAAACCCCGCAGGGTGATCCCTGCTCTGCTGTGCACAAACCCCGCAGGGTGATCCCTGCTCACACCCTGTGCACAAACCTGTGCACAAACCCCGCAGGGTGATCCCGGTTCTGCTGCTCACACCCCGTGCACAAACCCCGCAGGGTGATCCCTGCTCTGCTGTGCACAAACCTGTGCACAAACCCCGCAGGCTGATCCCTGCTCACACCCTGTGCACAAACCCCGCAGGGTGATCCCTGCTCACACCCTGTGCACAAACCCCGCAGGGTGATCCCTGCTCACACCCTGTGCACAAACCCCGCAGGGTGATCCCTGCTCACACCCTGTGCACAAACCCCGCAGGCTGATCCCTACTCTGCTGTGCACAAACCTGTGCACAAACCCCGCAGGGTGATCCCTGCTCTGCTGCTCACACCCTGTGCACAAACCCCGCAGCGTTTCCCTGCCACTCTCCCCTCGCCCGCTCCCTCCCCCCTCACCCACCCGAGGATAACGCCGTGCCCCAAGATTTGCTCCCGGAGCACAAAATCCCGCCCGGGCCGGGCGTTCTGCCCTTTGCCAAAGCTTTGAGCTCCTCAGAGCACCAGGCTGCCCTGGGAGTGTGAAAGGCCAGGAGAGGCTCCACGGCAAGCTCCTGACCCTGCCGAGCCCCCCTGAGCCTGCCCAGCCCCTCCTGAGCCTGCCCAGCCCCCCCTGACCCTGCCCAGCCCCTCCTGACCCTGCCCAGCCCTTCCTGACCCTGCCGAGCCCCCCCTGACCCTGCCGAGCCCCCCTGACCCTGCCGAGCCCCCCCTGACCCTGCCCAGCCCCTCCTGACCCTGCCCAGCCCTTCCTGACCCTGCCGAGCCCCCCCTGACCCTGCCGAGCCCCCCCTGACCCTGCCCAGCCCTTCCTGACCCTGCCGAGCCCCCCCTGACCCTGCCCAGCCCCTCCTGACCCTGCCCAGCCCCCCTGACCCTGCCGAGCCCCCCTGACCCTGCCCAGCCCCCCCTGACCCTGCCCAGCCCCCCTGAGCAGCACAGAGCCCGGTGGCACCCCCGGCACGGGAGGAGCAGGGCTGGCTCGGGGTGACGATGCCCCCGCTGGCTCCCAGCGTGGCCCAGGAGCTGGGATCAGCCCCCCAAACCCACCCGGAGCATCCTGAGGGATGCTGCAGGGAGGCTGGCAGCCCTCCCAGGTGCCGAAGGGCTCCCCGCAGCACAGAGCCCCCACAGAGCCCCCACGGAGCAGCCCTGCCGCCCGCTCGGGCTCCCTTTGTCGCTCCGATTTCACCGCAGGAACTCCTCGTCCCCGTGTTCTGAGAAAGGGAACGATCAATTCCCCCGGTCCTTGGCGAGATGAATAATTCAGGGCATAATTCACCCCCGAGCCCAGCCCTCCCCAGAAGGCGCATCCCCCCCGGGGAAGCCTCTGCTCCCCCCGGCAGGGCTGGGAGGGCTCTGCGAGCACCGGGAACAGCCCCGGGGCAGCGTGTCAGCTCGGGGAGACAGATGGAGAGCGAACAGAGACACGAGAAGGTTCAAGCCAGATCCATCTGAAAATCAAAGCCGGGGAGGAGTTCAGCCGTCCCCGGGGAGCTGCCAGAGCTGAGCTTTGGCAGATGGCTCCAGAGCCGGGGAAGCTCGGAGATTATTTCGAGCGCGTCTCAGTGTGTGGCTGCTCCCTCCCAACCTGTGGATATTCTCATTTGGGTAACGTCTCCGCTTTCCCCACCAGCGACAGCTTTAGGAAACAGCTTGGAATTCAGATTAGCAAAGCTGAAGGAAACAAAATAACGCCAAAAAAAAAAAAAAAAGGAGAGAAAAAAGACTTTTTGAGGGAGCTTTGTGCTGCTCCACCTACGCTGGGCAAACCCCCGGGGTCGAGGCACCAGCCTGGCCCCGGGGAGGGGCTGAAACGTGCCCCAGGCAGAGCTGCCCACCACTTTCCATTCCCTGCTAAAAATCACACTCACGACGTCAAACAGAGGCGCTGAAGCACGGTAATCACAAAATAAGGGGCAAGAAGGGCTCCGGGAGGGGAAGTCCTGAATTCCTGACAGCGCTTTACAGCTTTTAATCACTCGGAGCACGCGGGGAGAGAGGCTGAGCCGAAATTTGCGCTCTTTGGATTTAATCCTCGGCTTTGGTTAAAAGCTTTCTGGGGTTCTTACAGCACGGAAATCTTCAGCTCCTCAGACCTCAGCGCTTTCCCCGCTGCCGGCTGCAGGGGGGCCCGGGGAAGGCAGCTGGGATGCACAGGGGTGTCTGGGCAGCACCGGGGATGTCGGGGGATGTCGGGGGATGTCAGGGGGATGTCAGGGGGATGCCAGGGGGATGTCGGGGGATGTCAGGGGGATGTCAGGGGGATGCCAGGGGATGTCAGGGGGATGCCAGGGGGATGTCAGGGGGATGTCAGGGGGATGTCAGGGGGATGTCAGGGGGATGCCAGGGGGATGCCAGGGGGATGCCAGGGGGATGTCAGGGGGCTGCTGCAGCTCTGTGCCGGGGTCTCCCTGGCTGGAGCAGTGCAGCAGCACCCCGGGCACAGCTGGGCACAGCTGCAGCTGCAGCTCCTCGGGTGGGACCCGGCCAGCACAGCCCCAGGGAATCCAGGGAATCCAGGGAATCCAGTGAATTCAGGGAATCCAGGGGATCCAGGGAATCCAGGGAATCCAGGGGATCCAGTGCCCGGGGTGCAGCAGATCCAGGTGTTGGAGGAGGGGCAGGCAGCTGCTGGCCAAGGTCAGGCACAGGAGAAGCTCCTGAGGTGCAGAGTGGATGGACAGACTGGGCTGGCACCTTGGACAAACCGGGACAGGCACCAAGGACAGAGAGCCTGCAGCCCCTCTGAGCCCCTTGGCACGGGGCTGGGACCCTGGGGACACTCCTGGGGACACCCTGGGGACACCTGGGGACATCTCTGGGGACATCCCTGGGGACACCCCTGGGGACATCTCTGGGGACACCTGGGGACACCCCTGGGGACACCCTGGGGACACCCCTGGGGACACCCTGGGGACACCCTGGGGACACCCCTGGGGACACCCTGGGGACATCCCTGGGGACACCTGGGGACACCCCGGGGGACACCCTGGGGACATCTCTGGGGACACCCTGGGGACACCCCTGGGGACACCCTGGGGACACCCCTGGGGACACCCCTGGGGACACCCCTGGTGCCTGCAGCCAGCTGCACTCACACACAGCCCCACAGCAGCCTGGGGCCCAGCCCCAGCCCCACAGGGACCCCCTCACATCCCCAGCAGGCAGAGATGTAAAATCATGGCTCTGTGATGAATCAAAGCCCGAGGGAGCGGATGAAACGGCGCTGGCAGTGAGTTCTGGGTTTCTCAGGAAGGCGTGGAAGGCGGTGGGGAAGCTGCTGCAGTCCCTGAGGAGGAGCAGCGAGCCCTCCTAAAGCCCTGCAGCAGTTACACAACTCGCCTGGCCGTGTGTTAAATTACAGATGGGCTCAATTAAAAGTGCGGAGATGGAAAGGAGGCTCGGAAAAAGAAAAGCAAACCCAAGAAAACCTCCACACGAGAAGAGAGAGAAGATCATTAAAAACTTGGCAGCCTACTTTGACTCTGGTGACCTGGTAATTTAATATTGTAATTGAAACTCGGGGTCAGGCTCTGGAGAGGAGGGAGGGCTCTGGGGAGGTGTCCCGGCAGGATCAGTGCAGCCCAGAGGAGAGGTCAGGCAGTGGCAGGGGGCAGCCCCAGCACAGATCAGCCAGCCCGGGCTCCTGCAGCTGCCAGCCCCAGGAGGTGCCTGCTGGCCTGCTTTGAAGCCATTCCCTTTGTCACAGCCTGTTAATCCTGTTCCAGGCAGATAAAAACCCATCCCCAAAGTGCTCCCGATGGAACTCAGCCAAAGCTGGATTTTGTCACTTATCTCCAAGACAGAGAGGGGAACTTCGCTCCCATTTTCTTCCTCACATCCCCCCCTTCCCCCTTAAATCTGAATATTCTGAGCACTCTGTCATTTCCAGAGGCAGAGCTGCCCAGGGAAGGCTGCAGCCCCAAACGGGCAGGGACATCAACCAGGCTGCTGAGGGGTCTGTCAGCACCCCAAGGGTCCCAGTTCCAGCTCTGCCTGCAGCCCCAAACAGGCAGGGAGGGGCAGGGACATCCCTCGGGCTGCTGAGGGGTCTGTCAGTGCTCCAAGGGTCCCAGTGCCAGCTCTGCAGGGAGGGGCAGGGAGGGGCAGGGACATCAACCAGGCTGCTGAGGGGTCTGTCAGCACCCCAAGGGTCCCAGTGCCAGCTCTGCAGGGAAGGGCAGGGAGGGGCAGGGACACCCATCGGGCTGCTGAGGGATCTGTCAGCACTCCAAGGGCCCCAGTTCCAGCCCTGCCTGCAGCCCCAAACGGGCTGGGAGGGGCAGGGACACCCATCGGGCTGCTGAGGGGTCTGTCAGCACCCCAAGGGTCCCAGTTCCAGCTCTGCCCACCCAGCTGTCCCAGCACTGGTGTCACTGGTGGTGGCCAGAGCCAGAGAGAACAACCAGAGCAGTGACCCCAGCCTGGGGACAGGGACACCTGCAAGGTGAGGGACTGGGCAGCCCTTCCAAAGGGTCCTTCCCCTTCCCTGCAGGAGCGTGACCGGTGAGCTGGGAGCTGCAGCCCCGGCCCCACAGATGTGACCAGTTCAGGCTCTCTGAAGCAGGCAGCACCATCAGGAGCAGACTGTGAGCTCAGAGCCCTGCACAGCAGGGCTGGGGGCACTCACACACTGCCAGGGAGCAGGGCTGTGATCCCCTCGGCACTGCTAAAATAAACCACAGCACTGCACGGGCCCTTTGCTTTCCAGGAAGTGCAGCAAACAGAAATAATCATGAACACAGCAGAAACACATTCTTTTGTGTCCGATATGAGGAGTAATGACTTCCCTGCTGCTGCCTCGGGCTCATTTCGAGCCGGCAGCCTCTTAGGAGGGCTTGTTCTGCACACACCCAGCAGTGCTTGAAGGGTTCCTTGAACACCCAGGAGGGTGAGCAGCTCCACTGAACCGCGAGGGAAAGCACCAATTACCCTGTAGGCAGGCTGGGGCTGCCTGCAGAGGGTGGGTTTGGTGCTGCAGCCCTGGGTTCCCAGCACCAAGCACTGCCCCTGTCCCTCTGCAGCAGCACAGCCCCTCCCTGGGGAGCAGCACGGGAGCCCCTGGCAGGAACCTGAACCTGAACCTGAACCTGAACCTGGACCTGAACCTGAACCTGGACCTGAACCTGAATCAGGTGCTCTGGAAGGTCCCTCCCAACCCCAGCTGGGCCTGGCAGTGCTTTGGGCACAAAGAGCTTCTGCCAGGACACAGCTCCTGCCAGGACACAGCCCCTGCCTGGGCACAGCTCCTGCCTGGGCACAGCTCCTGCCAGGACACAGCTCCTGCTGGGACACAGCCCCTGCCAGGACACAGCTCCTGCTGGGACACAGCCCCTGCCAGGACACAGCTCCTGCCTGGGCACAGCTCCTGCTGGGACACAGCTCCTGACAGGGCACAGCTCCTGACAGGGCACAGCTCCTGTGGCAGCTCCAAGCTCACCCAGCACCCAGAGAGCCTCACAAGGCTTCCCTGTCCATGTGTCCATCTCTGGCCTCTCCCTCCTGTTACTGGGTTTGTCTCATGGTGTCAGCCCCTTCTCCTGCTGCCTGGCACAGCCCCAGCACCACAGCCCTGGCACCGTTTTCAGGAGAAATTTGCTATTTTGGGAACACTTTGCCTGTGCCAGGTGCTGCCATCACCAGGGCTGACCCTGCAGCGCTTGTGCCAAAGCGCCGGGGGAAAGCAGCGAGGGGAGGGGAGGGAGCCCGGGTGTCACCGGACACCTCCAGAGCCTCCCAGCCAGCTCCGCATCCCTCGGGTGAAATCCTCCCCGAATACTGGAAACACTGGAAATATTTCCCACGCTGGCCTGATTTCCCCACCGAAACGGGAAACGGGAGCGCCCCGAGCCCCGCCGGAGCCGCAGCCTCTCCCCAGCGCTCCCTCCGCTCCCTCCCGCTCTCCTGCAGTCAGTCACCGCTCGTGCTGTGAGGAAACTCCCACGGGATTTGTCCTGGGACAGCCGATCCCTCGGGGAGCCTCGGAGCGCCGCCTCCCACCGCCCGGCGAGGCGCAGGCTGCTGGGGAGAGCCGGCAAAAACACATGGCAGAAAAATCTCAATGGTTTGGAAAACTTCCAGTCCAGGGAAAGAAAATAAAAAACCAAACCAACATTTATCAAGGCCGAGCCTTTCCACAGGAGAACAAACAGCAGCGAGGGCAGCCCGGGCAGAGCCGGCGGCCAAAGAAAGGCTCAGGGATGCCCGCGGGGATGCTGGGGACAGCCGGGCCGGGCTCCGGGCAGCAGCAGCAGCTCGGGGGGACACGCCCGCAGCCTCCCGGAGGAGTCTCAGCCCCCAGCCCCGGTTCTGGTGTCAGTCAGGCACGGGCAGGGCTGGGTACGGGGCTGCAAACCCCCCCGGCTGTGTTCCAGCCCCTCCCCGCTGCCAGAGCTCCCCAAACACAGCCCCTGCACGGGGCTGGGCCACGGAGCAGCCCCAAGCTGCCCTCCAGCTGCCCTCAGCCCTGCTCAGCCCCAAACCCTCGGCAGGGAGGGAGGGAGGGAGGGAGGGAAGGAGCTGCCGAGATAAGAAACGCTGCCACTTCCTGGGCAGGAAACGGCGGCTGCAGCGAGGGGAGGGAGGCAGCGGGGCAGCCCAGCAGCAGCTGCACGTGGTGCTGGGCCAGAGAGCCTCGGGCCGCCAAGGGATGCTCATTCCCGACTCCTGATGAGGGCTGGGCTCCCCTTGGCTTTGGCTGATGCTCATCCTGGCAGGGAGGCAGAGCCTGGCCAAGCCAGGGGCCTGGCACAGGATCCAAACCTGAGCAGCATGCCCTGTGCATCCCTGACTGCCAGGATCCAAACCCTGAGCAGCATCCCAGGATCCAGCCCCGAGCAGCATCGCAGGATCCAAACCCTGAGCAGCATCCCAGGATCCAAACCCTGAGCAGCATCCCAGGATCCAGCCCCGAGCAGCATCCCAGGATCCAGCCCAGAGCAGCATCGCAGGATCCAAACCCTGAGCAGCATCCCAGGATCCAAACCCTGAGCAGCATCGCAGGATCCAAACCCTGAGCAGCATCCCAGGATCCAAACCCTGAGCAGCATCCCAGGATCCAAACCCTGAGCAGCATCCCAGGATCCAAACCCTGAGCAGCATCCCAGGATCCAAACCCTGAGCAGCATCCCAGGATCCAAACCCTGAACAGCATCCCCCGTGCATCCCAGGCTGCTTGGCTGGACCTGGCTGGGCAGGGAGGAGGAGGAGGAGGAAGGAGGAAGGAGGAAGGGGGAGGGAGGGAGGACGCTGGCGGCTCCGCTGGGCCGCAGCCAGGAGCGCACTGCTCACTTCCCGGGAGAGCTTTGCCGGCAGCCCCGGAGCAGCAGAGCCCCTCGGCGCTGACCCCGCGGGACGGGCGGGGCGGGGCGGGGATCCCAGGGTTTCCCCGCCGGGGCCATCCCCTCCCGCCGGGCCGGGCGGTGCCGCGCAGCCCCATCTCCGCCCCGCAGACGCTCCAAGGGCTGCAGCTGGCAGGGCGCTCGCGTGCTTGGCAGCGCCTTTGATGCTCGGCGGATGCGATATTAAAACAACATTTGCAGCCGGCAGATTGACCGCGTCTGCTCCCGCCTCGCCCCAGCCGGAGCCGCGCACAGCCGCCTTTGAGCGCTGCTGCCAGACAGGCAGCGCCGGCTGCGGGAGTCACCGTGCTGCGGGAGGAGCGGGCAGCTCTGTCCCGGGGCTCTGTCTGTCTGTCTGTCTGTCCCGGGGTCTGTCTGTCCCGGGATCTGTCTGTCCCGGGGGTCTGCCTGTCTGTCCCGGGGTCTGTCTGTCCTGGGGATCTGTCTGTCTGTCCCGGGGGTCTGTCTGTCTGTCCCGGGAATCTGTCTGTCTGTCCCGGGGGTCTGTCTGTCTGTCCAGGGATCTGTCTGTCTGTCCCGGGATCTGTCTGTCCCGGGATCTGTCTGTCCCGGGGTCTGTCTGTCTGTCCCGGGGTCTGTCTGTCTGTCCCGGAGTCTGTCTGTCCCGGGGTCTGTCTGTCCCGGGATCTGTCTGTCAGTCCCGGGATCTGTCTGTCTGTCCCGAGGGTCTGTCTGTCCCAGGGATCTGTGTCTGTCCCGGGGGTCTGTCTGTCTGTCAGTCCCGGGGGTCTGTCTGTCTGTCTGTCCCGGGATCTGTCTGTCCCGGGGATCTGTCTGTCCCGGGGGTCTGTCTGTCCCGGGGATCTGTCTGTCCAGGGGATCTGTCTGTCTGTCCCGGGATCTGTCTGTCCCGGGATCTGTCTGTCCCGGGGATCTGTCTGTCTGTCCCGGGGTCTGTCTGTCAGTCCCGGGGATCTGTCTGTCTGTCCCGGGGATCTGTCTGTCTGTCCTGGGATCTGCCTGTCCCGGGATCTGTCTGTCCCGGGGATCTGTCTGTCTGTCCCAGGATCTGTCTGTCCTGGGGATCTGTCTGTCTGTCCCGGGATCTGTCTGTCTGTCCCGGGATCTGTCAGTCGCGGGGATCTGTCTGTCTGTCCTGGGGTCTGTCTGTCAGTCCCAGGATCTGTCTGTCCCTGCCCCGGCTGCCCCCGGGGGGCTCTGGGCTGCAGCAGCGTGGGCCGAGCTCAGGGAGCTGCTCAGGGTGACGGCCCCGGGAGCCGGGGCAGGAGCAGCAGCCCCGGGCCAAGGCCAGCACCGGAGGTGGAATCGGACACCGCCCGCGGGATCACGTTCAGGGAAGTGATAATGTTCTAAAAAATGTTCTAAACCACTGCTGGGGAGAGGGGATCAAACCTGTTCAGCTTTTACCCCGTCTGAAAAGGAATGAGCATTGAGGTGAATTCTGCTTTAACCGAGGGGCTCAAGCGTTGGCCTTGTGCTGCCCCTAAAACTCCATCAGTGCAGGGGCTGAGCGGGGAGCAGCCCCGTGCACTCACACAGCCCTGTGCACTCACACACCCCTGTGCACTCACACAGCCCTGTGCACTCACACACCCCTGTGCACTCACACACCCCCGTGCACTCACACACCCCTGTGCACTCACACAGCCCCGTGCACTCACACAGCCCCGTGCACTCACACACCCCTGTGCACTCACACAGCCCTGTGCAATCACACACCCCCGTGCACTCACACACCCCTGTGCACTCACACACCCCTGTGCACTCACACACCCCTGTGCACTCACACACCCCTGTGCACTCACACACTCCTGTGCACTCACACACCCCTGTGCACTCACACACCCCCGTGCACTCACACACCCCTGTGCACTCACACACCCCTGTGCACTCACACACCCCCGTGCACTCACACACCCTGTGCACTCACACAGCCCCGTGCACTCACACAGCCCCGTGCACTCACACACCCCCGTGCACTCACACACCCCCGTGCACTCACACAGCCCCGTGCACTCACACACCCCCGTGCACTCACACAGCCCTGTGCACTCACACACCCCTGTGCAGTCACACACCCCCGTGCACTCACACACCCCTGTGCACTCACACACCCCTGTGCACTCACACAGCCCTGTGCACTCACACACCCCTGTGCAGTCACACACCCCCGTGCACTCACACACCCCTGTGCACTCACACACCCCTGTGCACTCACACACCCCCGTGCACTCACACAGCCCCGTGCACTCACACAGCCCTGTGCACTCACACACCCTCGTGCACTCACACACCCCTGTGCACTCACACACCCCTGTGCACTCACACACCCCCGTGCACTCACACAGCCCCGTGCACTCACACAGCCCCGTGCACTCACACACCCCCGTGCACTCACACAGCCCTGTGCACTCACACACCCCTGTGCACTCACACACCCCTGTGCACTCACACACCCCCGTGCACTCACACACCCCTGTGCACTCACACAGCCCCGTGCACTCACACACCCCTGTGCAATCACACACCCTGTGCACTCACACACCCCTGTGCACTCACACACCCCCGTGCACTCACACACCCCCGTGCACTCACACAGCCCCGTGCACTCACACAGCCCCGTGCACTCACACACCCCTGTGCACTCACACACCCCTGTGCACTCACACAGCCCTGTGCACTCACACAGCCCCGTGCACTCACACACCCCCGTGCACTCACACATCCCTGTGCACTCACACAGCCCTGTGCAATCACACACCCCTGTGCACTCACACAGCCCCGTGCACTCACACACCCCTGTGCACTCACACACCCCTGTGTACTCACACACCCCTGTGCACTCACACAGCCCCGTGCACTCACACACCCCTGTGCACTCACACACCCCTGTGTACTCACACACCCCTGTGCACTCACACACCCCCGTGCACTCACACACCCCTGTGCACTCACACACCCCTGTGTACTCACACGCCCCTGTGCACTCACACAGCCCTGTGCACTCACACACCCCTGTGCACTCACACAGCCCTGTGCACTCACACACCCCCGTGCACTCACACAGCCCTGTGCACTCACACACCCCTGTGCACTCACACCCCTGTGCACTCACACAGCCCTGTGCACTCACACACCCCTGTGCTCTCACACAGCCCCGTGCACTCACACAGCCCTGTGCACTCACACACCCCTGTGCACTCACACACCCCTGTGCACTCACACAGCCCTGTGCACTCACACACCCCCGTGCACTCACACACCCCTGTGCACTCACACACCCCTGTGCAATCACACACCCCTGTGCACTCACACAGCCCCGTGCACTCACACATCCCTGTGCACTCACACACCCCCGTGCACTCACACACCCCTGTGCACTCACACACCCCTGTGTACTCACACACCCCTGTGCACTCACACAGCCCCGTGCACTCACACACCCCCGTGCACTCAAACACCCCTGTGCACTCACACACCCCCGTGCACTCACACACCCCCGTGCACTCACACACCCCCGTGCACTCACACACCCCCGTGCACTCACACAGCCCCGTGCACTCACACACCCCTGTGCACTCACACACCCCTGTGCACTCACACACCCCCGTGCACTCACACAGCCCCGTGCACTCACACACCCCTGTGCACTCACACACCCCTGTGCACTCACACACCCCTGTGCACTCACACACCCCTGTGCACTCACACAGCCCCGTGCACTCACACACCCCTGTGCACTCACACAGCCCCGTGCACTCACACAGCCCCGTGCACTCACACAGCCCCGTGCACTCACACACCCCTGTGCACTCACACACCCCTGTGCACTAACACAGCCCTGTGCACTCACACACCCCTGTGCACTCACACGCCCCTGGGCTCCGTGAGAGCCTCATCGGGGCTGGCAGCTCCGGGAGCAGCTCGGGAGAGGGGAGCGGAGCCGTTGGATTCACACGGAGCCCTGCAGGGAGCTCCTGGCTCGCTGTGCCCGTCCCTGCTGGCCAGCGCCGCTTTCGGCGTGTTTACCGTGTGCCCTACTTCTCCAGGCGGCTCGGGCCCGCCGGAAGGATCCATTTGCATTTTTAATGGCCTTTGGAGAAGCGATGGAGCGGCTCCCCGGCTCGCCAGGCTGCAGAGCCCTCGCCCAACGCCCAGGCAGCGCCGCCCCCGGGGCTGTGCCAGCCCTGGTGGCACCCGGCGCCAGGAGGGGACATTTCACCCCAGTTCCGTGCTGGCAGGGCGGGCACGGCACCCAGGGGCAGCTTCACACCCAGGCTGCTCCACTAAAGCATTAAAAGGAGAGAGCTCCGTGCAGGAGAGGCAAGTGGGGCAATAAAGATCTGTCAGTGAAATCTCTCCCGGCTGCTCTGCGGGAACAAAAGGGGGCAGGGGTCACAAACCCCGGGCTGTGCCCAGCTCTGTGTCCCCCCCGCCTCCTGCCGTGCCCCCCTGGCCGAGCAGATGGGGAGAGAGGAACCTCCCTGCTGAGCTCGGGGAGCTGCCAGCAGAGCCAGGAACAGCAGCTCCTGGTGACTCCTTGGAAGTTGCAGCTCCAGCTCCCATCCCCCAGCGGCTCGCCCAATATTTCCATGCCCCCAGTTTGGTTTTTGGAACAAAACCCTGATCTTCAGGCGAGGAGAGGCTCACCCTTTACCCGTGACACCCTGCAGGGCCCGGCCAGCTCAGCAGGGCAGGGAATTCAGCTGCAGCAGCTGATCAAAAACGCCACCCCAGCTCCCAGCAACCTCCCCAGCTGGGATTTCCCTTTCCTTTGGGACGGGATCCAGGGGCAGCAGCCCCACAGAGGGGGTGAGGTGGCACTGAGGCCTCCCAGGCAGCCTCCAGTGCCCTGCAGAGTGCAGGGAACGCTGCAGAGAGGGCCCCAGCACTGCCCTGCCCTGCAGCCTCCTGCCCTGCCCTGCAGTCTCCAGCCCTGCAGCCCCCTGCACTGCAGCCCCCTGCCCTGCACTGCATTCTCCTGCACATCCCCGCGGGAGGAACAGCCCTCCCGGGAGATTAAAGCACTTGAATCGCCCGGAGCCGCCGGGGCTGGAATGGAGGCACGGCCCCCGGAGCTCCGGGGAGGGGATGCTGCCCCTCCGCGCTGCCCCCGGCGCTCCCGCGGAGCCGCTCCGAAGTTCTGCCGGCACAAATCCCGTCTGCTGGAGGAATCTGGGGCCGGAAAACCCTCACAGGGGTGCCCGTTCGGCCGGGTCTCGTCCCAGCCCGCTCACGGTGCCCGGGGTGCCCCCGGCGCTGCCTCTGCCCTTCCCCGGCAGCCGCATCCCAGCCCCGGCCCGGATTGGCAGCTGCTCGGGGGCGGTTTTCCATCGCTGAGCGCACGGCACCCGCTCCTCAGCACATGATCGGGTAATAAATATTTGGAAAGATCTGTTATTTTTACATAAACAGTCACAACACGCTGCCGGGGCTGGGGAAGGAGCCGGCTCCCGGCTGCCGAGCCCCGCGTCCCCGCTGTCCCCTCCGGCCCGCACGGGGAGCTCGGGGGATGCGGGAGCTCCGGGGGATGCGGGACTCGCTCCTCCCGGGCTGCGGGAGCTCCGGGGATGCGGGACCCGCTCCTCCCGGGCTGCGGGAGCTCCCGGGGCCTCTCTCGGGGTCTCTCAGCCCCTCCGAGGCCGCACCAGAGCTCGGCAGGAGCGAGCACAGGAGCACAGCCCCGTCACCTCTCCCGGCTCCGCGGAAGGGCTGAGGCTGGGAGGGGTTTCCGGAGGTCACCGTGTCCACCCCTCTGCTCACCCTCCTGCCCAGCACCGTGCCCAGCTGGATTGGATATCCCCGACATCTCCACACCTGCCTGGGCAGCCGTCCCAGCCTCCCCTGGCCCTGGGGCTGCTGTAACACCCCGGGCTCATCTTCCCCTCCCCTCCCCCTGCATCTCCCGGCTGCTCCCATCCCCGGCACCGTCAGCCCGGCAGATCTGCCAGAGGCTCCTGAGCCCCCACGCAGCTCTGAGCTGGAATCCGTTCGGTCCTTCTGTAAATCACTGCCTGCACCACAGGCAGCTCATCCTGAGAATGAATGACGGGAACCGGAGCTGAAGGGGAGGGAGCAGGTTCAGCCCGGGACTCGAACTCCCCCGGCAGCCACCCCGAGGGAAGCTCTGCTCTGCCCTTTGGGCCCTGGAACGTCAGACACCCACCTAAAGGTGCCTCCCCCAAATTCCCTTTTGCACCCTGCCCGGGTGCTAATCCACAGCAAACTGATCCTGCAATAACCCCAATGCACACGGCTGAGTCTCCTCCTGGGCTGCACCTTCTCCTGCCTTCCACCACCCTCCCTCCTCCAGCAGCTCCAGGACCTTCCTCCCCTCCCCGGGCACAGCTGCTGGGCCACGGCCAGAGTGCCACCCACCCGCCTCAGCTCCCTGCCAGCCCGGGGCCATCCACAACAATTACCCGGTCATTCTCTTTCATTAGCCGGTGCTTTCGGATGCCAGAGGCTGAGCCCAGCACATCCAGCTCGTTAAGGGAATTACAGCTCCTTCCGCAGCCCCGGGCACAGCGAGAGCTGCAGCGCCGGACCTGGAGCTGCCCTGTCCCTCTCTGAGCTGCCCTGTCCCTCTGTGTGAGCTGCCCTGTCCCCTCTGTGTGAGCTGCCCTGTCCCCTCTGTGTGAGCTGCCCTGTCCCTCTGTGTGAGCTGCCCTGTCCCTCTGTGTGAGCTGCCCTGTCCCCTCTGTGTGAGCTGCCCTGTCCCTCTGTGAGCTGCCCTGTCCCCTCTGTGTGAGCTGCCCTGTCCCTCTGTGAGCTGCCCTGTCCCCTCTGTGTGAGCTGCCCTGTCCCTCTGTGAGCTGCTCTGTCCCCTCTCCATG